>VYZV01012924.1:0-12155 GCA_013401275.1 Pandion haliaetus
AGAATTGTGACATGACAAAGGAAGAACAATCAGAGCTTTGCCTAGGTGCTTTGCCCAAAACCTGTTCTTGGCATCACCCTATGTTTCTCTTTAGACAACCTCCTCTCTCACCCTGTCCTTCCCTCAATAACTTGACATATGCCACAGTGATTTGTTTCACTTGTCCATTTAGGTCCTAAACTATTTAAACTGAAGAAGTTCCTAGTCACTCTTCTGCAGAGTGCCTGGGAAAATGGCACTGACCTTGGCAGCTCCTTAGGAAATGCTGTGAAGAGTACAATTAATATCTCCTCCAGGGGTTTTCTTCACTTGGAAGTCACACCAAGATAAACCACAACCTTGAGAAGATCCTTAGGGGTGTTTCCTAATTGAATCTAATTGTCAAGTGAAAGCAAATCCTATGAGGGATTTCAACATCAACACAGCACCTTCAACTGCTTAGTCACTCTGACAAAGTGTTGATCTTCCTTCCCATGGTATTACAAGCCATGAAATACAACAGTTAGAACAGCAGGATATTATTTCTGCTTCTCTCATTTATTCATCACATATTATTGAGGAAAAAAATCTGTATTTTCCTAAGCTTCTTCACTTGTTTTAAAGGAAATAATAACTGTGACCTACCATGCAGTGGAACTGAAGGACATGATTCAAACTTGAATGCTGAGATAAGAGATGCTAAAGAAGCTCAAGTATTTATTATGAGAATTTGCAGCAAATACTATTTTTCAGAATTACAGAAGCTCCTTACTTGGCATATGGTTGGCAGAAAGCTAGAAATTACATTTTCTATAAATTTAGTTTATATACACACACACACCACTTTATCCATATTCTTTTATTGATAGGTTTTTCTGATCAAGTTACCAACCTAACAGTTAGAACTTAGAGAATTTGTTAATGGTGTCACCTGTATTCTGAAGAGTAACATTAGAGGCCTGTCTTTTCTGTATTAACAGGTATAAATGGCAATATCAAAAAAGAATGTAAAAAAAATCACATTTTGC
The DNA here is from genome assembly GCA_013401275.1 of Pandion haliaetus. Lineage (NCBI taxonomy): Eukaryota > Metazoa > Chordata > Aves > Accipitriformes > Pandionidae > Pandion > Pandion haliaetus. The sequence continues at coordinate 1,008 of VYZV01012924.1, forward strand.
AGTCTTTGCACTCTGCCTGCTGTGCAACCCACGTTCTTGACCTACTGAAAGCTAATGACAGAGTTAGGACTTAATACTCCACCAATCATGCAGGTCATCTGTCAGGCTGAAAGGATGGGCTCTCATATTAAAAAAGAAAGGGGGCGGGGGGGAGGGAAATAAAATAGATAATAACACATACAGCTTGTTGTATTAACTTTGGTCAAATCTAAAAATGAAAGTGAACTAAGACTAAAACTAGTGGCCCACAGCACAGGGAGTTTAAGTAACTCAGAAGAAGCTAAGGCTCTCTGCATTTAATGAAACAGCCACTGACCTTGAAGAGTGATCCAAGGGACCTAATTTAGAACTACTGGAAAAACAGAAAGGTTATGAGGCAAATAACATATTTCTTCCGTAACAGGACTTCCGAATGCTGCTCTGGCTGAATGTAGCAATTCGTAATATGGAATGGCAGACACACACAAAACACACAAAAAACCCCAAGAAAAGGATATATAAAACGTGAAATAATCTTACATTCTGTGACTTTACATCAAGTTGTTTTCATGTATTGAGTATGTTGACATTAGCAGAGCACACACTGAAGACACTTAAGACATCTCAAATTTACATCTAGGATAAAAGGAAAGTCTTTTTCCCGTCCCACAGACCGGATGAGATCTGTTATACAAGTACATCATGCATGTACTTACATCAACAGAAAGATCAACAGAGATTGACAGAAACACATTTAATGTACAAGTGAAAAGCATACATATCCTTTGTAGGTTTTATTATGTGGTTTTATTATGTTACATTTTTTAAATATCAAAAGTCAGTATAATATATCTTAATTAGTGAGCTAGAACACTTTGCTTTCACTTGTTGCAGCAAAAGGATTAATTCATTTAGCTTGAAGTTTTCTGTGTTTAAGCCCACGTATGACTTAATATAGGTTGGCTTTGTGTCATGAAAATCCAGTGCAGTTATTCAGTTCTATTAGTTTATCACATTATTAAGATACTCTGTCTGGCATTAGTGAAGAAAAATCATGCTTATATATAAGCAAGCTTTCTCTTACTCTTGCTTATTTCCTTTCTTCTAAGCATTTGGATATACTGGGACAACAAAAAATTAAGGTAACAGACATAAACCAAGTATTACACTTTTCTTTGTGGGAGGACCCTCTAATGACCACTGACAACAAGGTTGGAGGCAGGATGGGTCCCTTTCCCCTTGCCTTGCTGATTATTTTTCATCATTATTTCTGATAATTATTGAGACTAATGAAGCACATCTCCCTGGCTGATAGCTCTGAAATGGAAAGATTATCACATATCATCTATAACCTGCTTTTAAACACAGTAACCTTGACTAAGTGCTCTGGCAGAAGAAAAAGAAAAAAGTTTCCTGTCTGTGTTACAGCAGAGAGCTGTGCTCTGGAGATCTCCCACTCCTGAGTGAACAGTGCTCACCACGCTTCCTAGTCCTCCCAGAGAGGTCTGAATCGGAGCAATGGTGACCACTTCAGGGCTGGGAAGCAGAAGGGGGCTTAGACAAGTGCCTCAGCACAAACCAACACCTTTTATAATGGAAGTCTGTATCTCTGACGTGCATCAGCTGCGAGAAGAAAAAAGACTGAAATGATACCCATTATTTATTATTATTCATAAGTCATTTGGCAGCTGCAAATACACAGGGTTAAGTATTAGTGAATGTGTGCTGACCTTTCACATAAATATCTCATCTTTGCTCTTGTGCTTCATCTCAGCTACAGCTTAATGTTTTCTGAGAGGCTTTTCTTTTGTGCTGAAAGTACATTCTGGATCTGATAATTTACGACAGAGGCCTGGATACTGTGGAGTACCTTTAAATTAGCCTCAATCATAGGAATACTGATTTCATTTAAAACAATGAAATATTTCTTTCTTACTTACACTTGTCCCTTAAAAATTGATTCATCTTTTCTCCTTCCACCAAACCCCTTCCATTCAAAGAGCTCTTTGGGAAGCTCACACTCAAGCCTTTGTGTTAGAAGAGTGATAAGCAGTACTTTAATATGGCAGACCTAAAATCTCTGTGTTTAAAAAAAAAAAAAAAAATATATATATATAAAGAGTGAATATAATGGTATGGTACACTGCAATCAGGTCTTTTTTCAATTAAGTCCTTTCAACAAGTTTTTCAACATTGGTGCTGGCTTTAAGCTTCATGACTCTCTGAATCTTCAGTGTATAGTAAATCAAGCAGCCAGGAGATTTGATTCAAAATGCACTGCTGTGTGAACCAAAATGTCCATACAGTTGCAGCCAAATTTTTTGAAGACATTCCAGTCCATCAGACATTTATGCTTAAAATGGCATAAATCAATAAACATACTTAATTCAATAGGATTGTCCTTGTATGAAGTTGCAGAACAATATACTTACTGGATCCCAGATTTTGTCTGGAATCAGTGGTGTTCAATATGAATAAAAATAAGGAACACAAAATAAGACCATGTATGCCATCATTTTGATGGTATGTGGCAGACTATTTCTCTTGGCAACCTCTCTGTTTCACTTTTGATTAGACTGTCGTGAAATACTCATACCAAAACTAATCTATTCTGTTTTGAGTTGTACGGGCTACAATCGGTACAGTTTTACATTCTCACATCTCAGACCTCTCTCTGAAGTCAGAGAGAAACATCAGTGGGATGGCAAGGTATGTCACACGCCTCCCAGCTGATAAGCAGTCAAATTAAGGAGAGAAATGTTCAGAGAGTAGGGAAGATCAGGTTCAAACATATGGCTAATTACTGCTAGGAAAGAGAAGTCAGTAAACATCAGACATTTGGTTTTATATTTGCTGAGTTGGAGTTCCCATACTGTGCAGAATCAGTTGCAGTTCAATAGTGAAGAAGTCCAAAGACCATGATGAACCTGGACAGATAAAGACAGAGAACTCTTTTCTCCAAAAAAAGGCATCTGCCTTTCTGTGGGAGTTAAGCAGAATGCAATACAAAATTTGACTTTGCTTGTCCTATATCTCTTTCCATTACAAGCAAGTCACTTGTTTCTTGATGATACATAGTATGTTGAGTGCCAGCCCAGTCTACACTTTCTGAGCAAAAGTACCCAACAAATCCGATACGCTGCTTGCCAGCAAGCTGTCAGGAAAATATTTTGAAAAAAAAAAAAATCTATAGTACAAACACAACTGAATATTATCACCTTCATACTTTTTTGTCCTAGTTTTGAGCAGTGGCTGACATCTATACTAAGTACAAAATGATCAGATACAGCATGGGGAAAACAGCCTGATTATATTTTTATAGAGATTTCTATGTTACTCTCCCCATTTATTTCTCAATCTGGTCAATTCATTAAAAAGTATGCAGACACCCATCTTCGAACAGTATTGGGGCCACTGGGGGCTATATGACAGTTCTGATGAAAATTAATTGAAGTTGAAGCTATTAACACACGTTTGGATTGACTTTTCTTATCTTAGACCACAGCTACTTGAGCACATTAATTACATAGTTGATCTTTCTGAGTACAGGAGGGAAAACAGAGGTGTTCATTCAACACTACACACCTTGTACACTGTCCATTCAGGAATGTATCATTGAATGTTAATTATCATGAAAGGGAAAGCCTACTGTGCTCAAGAGAGGTCATATTTTCAAATATGGTACATGTTCTGCTTTAGTCAAGCAAAAGTAATTATTTCAGAAATACAAAGGCAACCAAATGCAAGACTGACAAAGATTAGCAAACATAACAATTAATAATTGCATTACACTGTAACAACAATAAATCCTTCTATAAAATATAGAACCAATTACAAGACACACAAATCATTAGTAGACTATTTAGATTTATGAGAAAAACTGCCTCTCAATAAGAAAAAGCAAGCAATGTGCAAAACAACCTACAAAGCAAATTCGAAAACATTGCTCTTGAGGGAGTTTGGGAACACTGACTTTGAAAAAAAAACCAATCGCAAATCTTGGAACTTATAGCAGATGTCATCCCTTTGAATACCAGTTGTTTATATGCGACCAACTGACTTGAACATTGTTTCATGTTTCATGGCTATATATTTGAACTATCTAAAAGCATAAAGTTCACCTTGAGAAAAAAAAAAACCACAAAACACAGTTCTTGTAAAACAAGATAACAGTACAGAGTATCAGTACAGAAGTAGGATAGAATAATACTGATAAAAGCATAAAGTATGAAAATGACATAAAAAATTGTCTTTTTTTAACCAGAATATAATTAACTATTCTTCTACTTGATTACTTTGTTTGAAAAGGTAGTAATAGTCAATCTTCTTGAATTCACTGTTATAGCTTCCAAATTATATCTCTCATCTTTCTCCCTTGTTGTCAGAAAATGTGTTTACACACTTAGGCTGTAGATCACATTTGTCTCATACATCTACAGCTACCTCTGTCACCAAAATCACAAAAATCACCACAATCAATACTTTGATTCAAACAATCCATAAACAGTACCACAGAGAGCAGAGCAATAAAACAAATGTACTTTTTCCAGTTCATGATTTTGTCCCCATGGGACAAAATATGTAAGTTATATATATTATTTGTATATACATATAGATTACATATATATACACATTTAAGTTATACTGCACAGTTTAAGAGATTACCTCTTTATCTTTGTGGTACCTTGGTTATAACCTTCCTATTCTGTATAATTATTATGAATTATCATTTTTACTGATTTTTCCTTTTCTTTTACTTATATTAGAATTCCAGGTTGATAGGAATCTATCCTAGATGCAAGGAAAGAACCTAACACAAAACCAGCTCTCCTCAGCTATAAATAAATAAGCAAATAAAAAATCTAATAAAAAACACCTAATGACTTTTGAAGTTAATACATATCAACCACTGAATGAAGCCTGTCATATGCCACCGAAGAAAAACTTTTTGCCTCTCTTTGATTTCCAGCAGAGTAAACCCTTTTTTTGTGTGTGATACTGCAGGAGGGAAATCTGGGCCATACATTCAGATCCATTCATCAACTTTCTTTTCATAAGTTTTATATGCGGTAACAAGAGAAATGTAGCAAACCTCCAAAGCACACTGGCCAACTGATTATTTACCACAGAGAACAAATGCACAGCATTCAGTGGTAAAAGCTTTCTACTATGTAACAGGAGTATTTGATCAGAAGTACTGAACAGAAACACAGAGCTATAAATGTGAGAAGAAAATTCTTTTGAAATTCATTCCTGACTAACTGAAGCTGTTAAATAAATTGTTAAAACTTGGAATATGGACAGGACAAGAGCTTACTCAGCAACTGAATGTTTACCAAAATTCTGCAGATCTAGAAAGGGAAAAGATAATGACTAATGTATTTTAGCTGGATATCTTTTGTGTGCAGACTAACTTGAGAAAAACAAAACAAAACAAAACAACTAGAAATAATATATCAGAAACTAATCTGAAAGCACCTATGTGCCTTCATTGCAAGTGGATTATTTTTTAAGTTCTACCATGACAGCTATACATACAGGTGAATACAAGGAAAATGAACTGAACATATAAGGAACAAACACATATTTCTCAGTTTTGAATATTCCACTGTTACTTTCTTGCGATAGGGAGTGCAATGTATAGTGAAATCAAATGCAATATTCCCTGCTGAACAAAGCTGAACACTGAACGTACAAATAACTTAGGGAGCTTGGCAAAAAAGATAAAAGCAAAAAGTGTTGCAAGAAAACAGGAAGCTCTGAAAGTTAGATATTCACAGCTAAATATCCAAAGTCCATAAAATAATAAAACATGAAAAATCTTTGTAGAAGCCCTTTCACACTCAGGGGTGTGAAAAGTTGTCTAAGCTTGGGAGTCTTCATGATATGGGATAAGGTTTATTAGCAATAATAGCTGAGGAGGCATAATCCTAAGATTATATACAAAGAAAGGGCAAGAATAAGGCAAGGTGTATCGGTATTTTGCAAGGAGCTGTTAATGATCATTTGAAAACAAGGAAAAATGACATAAATGCACACTGAAAAATAAGTGGAGATAGCATTGTTCTGATACTGTACAGTATATTTAATACAAAAAATATCAATTACCTAGAAATCTTACCTGACGAATAGCTACATTCAGGTTAATTTAAGACTTTTAGTCCCATATAGAATATCAGGAAAAAACAAGGGTTATTAAGGGAAGAAATTGCTAATGTGACTTATGGTTTGATTACTAGCAAGGGACTTGTTAATTATAGGATATATAGAAAATATTCATATTAGAAAACAAAAAACATCTTTCTTTAGATAATCTGTTGATTTAAAAGACATAGCTAAAGAGATAAATTGACAGAAGCTTTTAAACTTTGCAAGGATAAGAAATTTGTTAAAATGAGGCGGCTTTCCCTTTAAACTGTAAACCAACACTTTTATTAGATGTTTCAAATATCTGTCACTAATAATCTTTGTCACTGTTTCTTACAAACTCTGAGATGTGCCAGTTCCACTGAACATTCATGTAGGGTGAGAATCAAGGGCTGAAGTTAGATCATGGGTATTTGGTGTTTCTACTTATTAGCTCATTCTAACTCGTACACATTCTGTGTAAGCCCGATTTTGTATTTTCCCATTGAAAAAACAAATGTCCAGATCTCAAGGAATATATGCCTTCTAAATCAGCTTTTGGATGCTAGCTTAAAAATAATTTTGTCTTCTTAATTGCACTTCCCAAATTCCCCCATTACTGGTTTTCACATTGAGTAGTCAACATTTGTGATCAAAATCCTGCTCAGACTACAGCAGCAAGTTAACCAAGTCTGGAGACAAAAAAGTTGAAGATCAGTTCACCAATGAGGTTTAAAATAACGAAAAAAATGGCAGAATCCTCTTTTTTTTTAAGGATTCAGAACTCATGTTGTGCCATTTACTATAATACCTCAACAGTAAACTGTTAATTTCCTTCAGTCTTTTGCTCGGTTCACTGGCAAGTTCAGCTATATTAGTACTTGAAAACTGTACTATCCCTAATTCCTTACTTCTGTCTGATGTAAATATGGCTACAAGGGAATATTCAAATACCTATCCACTGTCATATATAAGATGTCTGGAGCAGAAATCACACAGTATTTTTACTGCTGAAATACATAAAAGATGTGATTACTGCCCTAAAAAGTTTGAAATAAACTTCATATCAACAAGGAGCATAGGAACAAAACAGGCAAAGATACTCCTGTACTGAGACGGTCTGTAGATGATTAAGCAAGAGAATTAGGTTTTAAAGAGGGACTAAAAATAGCTTCTAACAATTATCATTACTTAAATATGGCCTTTAACTGCTTCTACTTGCCAAAAGACGCCATTTCTTTAAATTCATTTCTGTATCACTGTGTATTCCCAAATATATCTTTCCTTCCTTCAAAAAATATCTCATAATAATAAGGAGACCTTTTCACAGATCCTGCAAAGTTAATTGAAGCAAGGAAAGTACTAAAGTTAATTGAAGGAAAGAAAGCTCAGTACCAAGGTGAAGTCATCTTCACTTAGGGTTCATATTTAGTAGGCAGTCAACCTAACAACACTACTAAAGGGAATAAAATTTGGCGTGTCAGATTTAATGATACAGAAAGTAGAAAGATGGTATTAAAATGCAGTACAGGTACACAGTCTGAGAGAGTTTATGAGCCCTAGGTTTTATTACTTATATTCACCTATATGATCGGATGCTGTATATTATAATGCAATATTCAGATGTTCAGAGCAAGGTTGTGACACCGCTGTATAAACCTCGTAATGCAAAAGGATTTAGCCTCTACAAGGTAAGTCCTCAGACACACTGTTTTATACTTTTAAAGTTTTATGAAACATAACCTTTTATACTGGATGAAACCTAAATAACCAAGATCATGACTGCCTTTACAAACTGATTCGGCTTTTTTCTTTTAATTTTTAGATTTCTCTGAAAATCTAAATCTGGCATAGTTAACTCACTCTGTAGCCCCCTCCTAAACCACACATTTGTTGTTTTTCTGTTCTTAGTCTTACTCACATAGTTCTCTTTCCTCTCTGCTTCAAGTATGACACATCTGGTCATCTCTACTCTCCCCTCTCTGTATTACAAATTAAGCTTTATTAATAGGTTTGATTTCTATAGATCCCTACCCCTTTTTCCAAACCAAATCTCTGCACTTCTTTAGGCTTAACATACTGCATGCATTTAAAGAATAATTAATGTGGGCCATCTTGAAATTGCTGTGTTTTCAGAGTCTATTAAAAGCCTTAACTTATTTTACTTTTAATATATTTAAATACTTGATTAAATAGTAAAGAAAGAAATATACTGAAATGATAGACTTCAGATTAGTGAAAGCAAAGAATGCCCAATTTCATCTTCATTATATTACAGCATTTAGGACAGCATTTTCTCTGTAACAATGAGATAATCCATTTGCTGCTGGAATTTTTGGTATTTTGCAGAAGAGTAAACAACAAAAAGGACAGACTCATCCTCTGAATGTAAGAAATGACTAAATAAATATATCATAGTACATGAACTAGATTAACCATCATAGATTAATGAGCAAAATCTGAATATCAAATCATGAAAAAGCAAACTGGAGGATACAGGGGTTTTGACTGTTCCTAANAACAATCAATAGCTTTTCCCATTCCATGACAGCATAAATATTGGATCATTGCTAAAAATCTCTTTTTTTGATGATGGAAATTGAGTCATCCTCTTACACAAAAGGCCCTAATATGACCAATCCTGGGGTCAAAAATTTCCCTCGTGAAGCATTTCCTAGGTGTCAGCTAAATGAACATCAAGTAGGTTTGGTCTTCAAGGATACCTGGGAAAAAAAAAGCAGTGGGATCCCTTGTGAAAATTACAGGGGTTTATAGGTTCACCTTTAATGTGCACATATTTTGAAAATGCAGACAGTTTTATCATTGGGAAAAAAAAGGAGGGCGGGGGGGCAGGGAGATTTGGACTGTCATGACTAAGGCCAGACATTTCCAAAAAGGTCAGAATTCTCTTTAAGTCTATAGACCACCTAGCTCTGAGCTGGCTGCTGACTGGGAATTTCCAGAAATTAAATGAAGGATGATAATTTTATTAGGTGCCAAATTACAGTAAAAGCAAGTGAGCAAAACATGGTCTGTATATTTTTCAAAAGTGTGCAAGGCAAGTATTACACCTGAGATGTAAACATTTGCATCCTTACATTCCTTTGTAAGCTGTATCTTTAGCTAAGCCATGAAAAGAGATACTGAACATATTTAAAAACAAGTAAATAATTATTTAAAGTTCTACTTTTATCTTTGGCTTAATTTAATGGTGTTTTTTAACTTATTTGCCAGTTCACACAGCAGTTCCTCAATTGCTTTTTATATATTTTTGCTGACATTTATAGATGCATAACTATTCCTAAAAAAACCTCTATCTGAACAATGGTCTTTTCAACATTACTAATTTTCTCTTATCTTTTAGATCCAATGTTTAGATTTTTCATCATGCATAGTTATATCTACAGGTATTCAATAACAATATGCAAATTGTTCAAAACCATTTTTGTTTTTTCCCCAGCAATCTAAAATCAATTGTTTCATGTCAAGCTGAATGAAAGTCGCATCTGGTAGAAATAGATTTTTTCCAACTTCTGAATGTGATAATGTTCTCCCCCCATCTTTTTTTTTTTTCTTTGATTTCCAAAATTAACAATTTTTCCTTCACCTGAAAAAGACAACTTTCAAGAAACCCCATATAAAGAAATTATGAACCATTATAATCTCATGATGCTAAAGCATGAAAGGTACTCAACTACATGGTAATGGGAGCTGTATGAGTACTGAGGAATTATAGAGACAGACACCAACAGTCACTGTATCCCACAATGATAACAGGAATGAAAACTGCTCTTCAAGGTAACAATGTCTTGAGAAGTACAAGAGACATCATTCTCACAGAACAACTTTTCGCTTTGGAGATTTTTTCTAATATGCATGTTTGAAATGTGGAGTATGAGATAAATTATTTTTCTATTTCTGAAACAACATAGTTTTCAGCCTTTTTTCAGGTGAATGACCATTGAAACATAGTATATGAAACCTCTGATTTAACAAGAGAAAAAGACAAATACCTATGTGTAAAACTACACTGTGGTCAGTGTCTACACTACTCATTCCCAGGTTTGCATTTAACCTGTGAAAGAATTAAGCATTTAGATTCTGTATGAAAACCAAACTACTCTATACAATTATTAGAATGCATGTCTGTANTTTTACTTTTAATATATTTAAATACTTGATTAAATAGTAAAGAAAGAAATATACTGAAATGATAGACTTCAGATTAGTGAAAGCAAAGAATGCCCAATTTCATCTTCATTATATTACAGCATTTAGGACAGCATTTTCTCTGTAACAATGAGATAATCCATTTGCTGCTGGAATTTTTGGTATTTTGCAGAAGAGTAAACAACAAAAAGGACAGACTCATCCTCTGAATGTAAGAAATGACTAAATAAATATATCATAGTACATGAACTAGATTAACCATCATAGATTAATGAGCAAAATCTGAATATCAAATCATGAAAAAGCAAACTGGAGGATACAGGGGTTTTGACTGTTCCTAATAGAGGAAAAGTTATTAAACACACATGTAAGTAATTTTTTTTCTTTCATTTTCTTTTCTCACATGAAGAAGTTAGTGCTCTTCCCCCAGTTTCTGACGCTCTAAGAGGATGATGTCTGGATAATTCGGCTAAGAGTCAGGATATGCTACACTACAGCACAAGTGAATTTACCTTCCTTCTGACCTTTGCAGGTGCAATACCTTCCTTACAACATCACTCCTGCCTGCTCCTTTTCCATAGCTTAACAATCAATAGCTTTTCCCATTCCATGACAGCATAAATATTGGATCATTGCTAAAAATCTCTTTTTTTGATGATGGAAATTGAGTCATCCTCTTACACAAAAGGCCCTAATATGACCAATCCTGGGGTCAAAAATTTCCCTCGTGAAGCATTTCCTAGGTGTCAGCTAAATGAACATCAAGTAGGTTTGGTCTTCAAGGATACCTGGGAAAAAAAAAGCAGTGGGATCCCTTGTGAAAATTACAGGGGTTTATAGGTTCACCTTTAATGTGCACATATTTTGAAAATG
>VYZV01012924.1:12403-42477 GCA_013401275.1 Pandion haliaetus
CCTCTATCTGAACAATGGTCTTTTCAACATTACTAATTTTCTCTTATCTTTTAGATCCAATGTTTAGATTTTTCATCATGCATAGTTATATCTACAGGTATTCAATAACAATATGCAAATTGTTCAAAACCATTTTTGTTTTTTCCCCAGCAATCTAAAATCAATTGTTTCATGTCAAGCTGAATGAAAGTCGCATCTGGTAGAAATAGATTTTTTCCAACTTCTGAATGTGATAATGTTCTCCCCCCATCTTTTTTTTTTTTCTTTGATTTCCAAAATTAACAATTTTTCCTTCACCTGAAAAAGACAACTTTCAAGAAACCCCATATAAAGAAATTATGAACCATTATAATCTCATGATGCTAAAGCATGAAAGGTACTCAACTACATGGTAATGGGAGCTGTATGAGTACTGAGGAATTATAGAGACAGACACCAACAGTCACTGTATCCCACAATGATAACAGGAATGAAAACTGCTCTTCAAGGTAACAATGTCTTGAGAAGTACAAGAGACATCATTCTCACAGAACAACTTTTCGCTTTGGAGATTTTTTCTAATATGCATGTTTGAAATGTGGAGTATGAGATAAATTATTTTTCTATTTCTGAAACAACATAGTTTTCAGCCTTTTTTCAGGTGAATGACCATTGAAACATAGTATATGAAACCTCTGATTTAACAAGAGAAAAAGACAAATACCTATGTGTAAAACTACACTGTGGTCAGTGTCTACACTACTCATTCCCAGGTTTGCATTTAACCTGTGAAAGAATTAAGCATTTAGATTCTGTATGAAAACCAAACTACTCTATACAATTATTAGAATGCATGTCTGTACTGTGATTATTAATTATTTACTATGAATTTATATTCTCTGAAATTTCAACATTGTTATTGATCAACATGTTTTCATAACTTTTATTCATGATTAAGAGAATTTGTGAGCACTGTAATAGCTTGACATATACTTAGGCTGAATCAAAAGTGTAAAATCATTAACTAATTAATTAATAATTAACTAATACGTATTCACTGATTATTAAAACATCAGTTTTCAAACTGCAGCAAAGAAACAGAGCTGAGTAGCTGCTTAGTAAAATCCAAATATGCAAGTGTGAGGCCCTTTTCCTCCTTTGCATGTATGCCCTACTTTTACAAAGATGCAGTAAACTTCCAATATATTAAAAATACCCTAACTTCTCTTTCTATTTTCCTGTTCTGTCATCCATATATAAATCTCAGAGGGAAAATCAGCTGATCATCTGTATCTCCAAGCTAACATTCAATTACTCTCTTCCCTATAGATCAGTTGTCAGGAGCTATGCAGTGATAGAAGCACTCCTGCAGTGCACATCTGAAAAAGTTCTTCAAACACTGATCAAAACACAGTTTACAGGCAGCTTCTCACAGTCCCGCTTGTGTGATCTATAACCATGATACAGGAGCACAGAGCAGGTTTTACCCACAATGTCCATTCCTTATTATTACAGCGTTTTTCTTCAGTTCTTAATATGATCACTCAGTTTCATTCCCTTCATAGGTAAAGTGGTTTTACTTTATAGTAAGATATAGTAACTTTCTTTTAACTGTTGCTTTTTATGAGGAAGACAGACCTTATTAAAAACCCCCACAAATGAAGACCCTGAGGCTGCTGAAATGAAATAAAAGTAGTTTCTCTGAAACAATAGCACAATTTACGTACTGAATTTCTGGCATTTCTGTTTAGAAACCAGCTTCACTAGCCTGGCAGAGATACAGTGTTTGAAACATCAAGGAACAGCACAGAGAAACAAACCAACCCCCCAAAAATAAAAAGAAAGAAAACAAGCCAGGCTAAATTAGATAAGAATTATAGGTATGAAAAATAATAATGTGAAGACACAGGAAATTACAGAGAACGCTAGGGCTGATTTAGCTGTGTGTATGCTGTGCATTATGGATACTAAGAAGTCCCATCTTCCTTTGGGATCCTTTGTGATTGATACCTCCTTAGATCTCTGCCATGAAAGATCAGTGAAGACCAAGTCAAGCTTGAGGTACTTTCTCCAGGTTTTTAAAGAGAAGCACTGTTGACCTTGCCTCCCCTCCCAGACCACCAGGAGCACCTGCACGGCAAATGGCATTCCCCAGCATGTCCCAGTTCCTCAGCTCTGGAGGTACTGAAAAGGAATGCTGCATTTTGCCAGTGCGTGCAAAATTATGGCAAAGCTATTGCCGTACTGCAAAATGGTGAGTGGGCGATCCCATGGTTGTGTACGCTGCTGTGACTGCAAAGCTAACTCTAAATAAAAATGGGTTGGGCTCAAGGGTAAGGAGAGCTTTCCCTTGCAGCTGGTCTAAGTAAAGAACAACAAGACGGCATAGTGGTGTAGGGGCACACGATCACCAGCCGATAGAAAACTCTGGCCATTACCCGGTCATCCAAATGAGTAATGATCACCCAGCAGTCAGGCCTGTGGCGTATGCATGTATATGTGAATGTTAACGAAAACCTGTGTAGTACCAGGGAAAGGGTAGCAACTGTCAAGGGTCTTTTGGTTGTGGTTTTTTTTAAGTAAAAGAAGTGATAATACAAAAGAAGTCCTTTTTCTATTCAGCCAGCTCTGCACCAGGCAAAGTCTTCTTTTCTTTTAATAAGTTCTTTTCTGGCCTTAACTGAAAGAAAAAGAAAACTGAAAAAGCAAATTGGCAGAGAGCTGGCAGAATTACTGATAAGATGAATTATTTCTTTAATGCAGCCTAGTATGTTCCCATCATCTATAAATTCTTACAGATAAATAGTTACCATTGTTTTATTCTTTCTCACATATTCTAATAAGAGTATGGCTTTTCCTGGAACCTGATGAGACCAGTTCTAAGCTGACTGGAGCCCAGTTAAAGATATTTTTTTAAAATCACAACTGGTTTTTGGCATACCCTTTGCTTAATGAAAATTACAGTTCTGTGAGAAACTGAAAGGGGACACACAGCCACTAGTATATAGAAGGTATATCTATCAGAAGAGTGGGAGATCTAAAAAGGTCTAGATACTAAAATTATTCAGATTAGAGTTGAAATGCCTTTCCACATCCTATACTATGTTTTTCCTTCCCAATTGTAATAAACCTAATAAGAGGGAGGACAAAGAATGACAGAATCTTCCATGTTTCATTATCATATTAAATGATTTACCTTAGCCACTGGCAAGCTCACTTTATGAAGAACAAGTCCTGGAACTATTATTTTTTCCATTATAATTACTCAGGAAATTAATGACACAGCACAGTTCTAAATTAGTGTGATCTGTGGTAAACAGACACTAGAATTGTTACAGATTGTGAACACAGTAGATTCAAATAGTGCTTTTCCAAGCATCTGCCATTACAAAGGGAAAGATTACCTGCAAGCATCAGGATGCGTAATCTCTGGCCAGTGTCATTTAGTATTTCATCTACTTTGGGGCTGACTTCACCAGATGCAGACAGAAGTACTTCTTCCCTTTAACAAGGATTCCCTGGGACCATCTGTCAGAACCAAAAAACAAGTGGTTATTCACTAAGATTTATAGTTAGTAGACATATAATAACCAATAGGAAATAATCACTTATGCAGTACAACAGCTGAGCATGGAATTTTAAGAGGGGCTGCGTAATTGACCAATAGCAATATCTGAAATAAAACTGCTTAAGAAAAGATTAATTTAGTCTCATGCAACAGGGCATAATTCAGCCCTAGAGGCATCAGGAAGGCATGTTATCTTACATCCAGCATTGCAGATTGGACTTAGTGGTATTATGAGATATTTCTGTTTTTTCTCTGAAGCATATAGTATTACCCACTGCCAGAGGCAGAATATCAAACATTTATCTGCACCTATTTCCTTCATAATGAAGGACTAATTCAATTTTATAACAATAGGAGAGTCTAGCAATGAGTTGGAGATCAACCAGAGAACGGTGTACTGGAGCCTTCTGCGCGTTACAGTAACAAAAGCAGCAGCCTGGCTTGGCTGGCTCCCTTAGTAGGATTACAGTTTTGACACTTACCAATGCATTAGTCTTGGCAGACTTTGAATGATGCCTTATATATTTATTTAAACATAAATTTCAAGTTCTGGACTCCCTTTCAAAGTGCTAAGAAGGTAGACTTACTTAGTGTAGGATTTGAAGGTGGTGTTTGCTATTTCCATAATACCCTTATAGTTTGAAACCACATCCTGCTGTGAGTTTTCTATTTGAATCTCAACATGTGACTAGTTTAGATAAGCAAAATTTGCTGCCTTTTTAGGGTGATAACAGTGTTACACAACCTTGAAAGTTAAGCTACAAGACACTTTGCTCCCCATTCTAATATGGGACTGCTGCAAGATTTCATTATTTGAAAATGATGAAACTTGACTAAGAGGACAAGATTCAGCTACTGAAATAAATTAAGCTTCATCTAAGCCCTAGTGAATTAAAAAAAAAAAAGCTGTATTTGACACATTTCCTACTTGAAAATGAAAATCAAGTATATAACGATTGAAAAACATGAACTTTTATTAACAAAGAAAACCTTCCAACTTGTGTGCTAACTTTGGGAACAAGTTCATGCCTGCCTTCATCTTCTATCACCCCAAGGCTGTGACCTGACATTACATTCATCAGAACCAATAAATGTAAAAGATTGTAGTTGCAATGAAGCTGAACATGAAAGTGGAAGAAATCAGAATTTGCTTTAGGGACGTCTATTTCATATTTTATAAGTATTTAGGTAACACTAAAAGATACCAAAGTTGCTATTTTGTATTCTTGCATTTCAATTTTATATCAAATAATTTCAATTTTCATTTGTTACAAAATTTTATAAGAAAACAGTATCTGTGCTCATGAATGTAATAAAACTATTAATTCATTCAAAATTTTGTCAAAGCAGGCAACTTTGCAGTTTCCTATACATTTTAATATCAGTATTATATTAAGAACAGAAGACCTCTCAACTACTAAATCTGAAGTTTTAGAAGAGCAGATTTTTAAGAACTGCTGCAGTGTGCTTCAGAATCATGTTCTCCAATAATCACATCAGTTTCTGCTTTCAGTTCAGTAGTTCCTCTTGAAAATCAGAGTAAAAACAATGAAAAAAACTCCTCACAAGTGTGGTGGGTTGACCCTGGCTGGACACCAGGTGCCCACCACACCCACTCTGTCACTCTCCTTCCTCAACTGGACAGGGGAGAGAAAAATGTAATGAAAGGCTTGTGGGTCGAAACAGCATGGGGTCCCTCAAACGGAAGACAGTCCTCCACGAACTTCCCCAGTGCGAGTCCTTCCCGTGGGCTGCAGTTCTTCATTAACTTCTCCAGTGTGGGTCCCCCGCAGGGTCACAAGTCCTGCCAGAAAACCTGCTCCAGCGCGGGCTTCCCACAGGGTCACAGCCTCCTTTAGGCACCCACCTGCTCCGGCGTGGGGTTCCTCCCCGGGCTGCAGGTGGATATCTGCTCCACCGTGGACCTCCGTGGGCTGCAGGGGGACAGCCTGCCTCACCATGGTCTTCCCCACGGGCTGCAGGGGAATCTCTGCTCCGGCGCTTGGAGCACCTCCTCCCCCTCCTTCTTCACTGACCTGGGTGTCTGCAGGGTTGTTTCTCTTACATGTTCTCACTCCTCTCTCCGGCTTCAGTTTTTTTTCCCCTTCTTAAATCTGTTCTCCCAGAGGCACTACCACTGTCGCTGATGGGCTCGGCCTTGGCCAGCGGTGGGTCTGTCTCGGAGCCGGCTGGTATTGGCTCTGTCAGACATGGGGGAAGCTTCTAGCAGCTTCTCACAGAAGTCACACCTGTAGCTCCCCCATTACCAAAATCTTGCCACACAAACCTAATACAACAAATTACTCTAAAAACGAGGAAGAAAGCATTTCTCCAACATAATTTTTGCTGGATTATTTATCCATTGTTAATCTCCACTGATCTGCAACTTCTTCAGGTTTATTTACAAGGCCATGTCCACTTCTGCACTGTACTGGACACTGCTATAGAGTACAGTGCTATCTAGAGCTTCCTTGGTGTTTTTATTAACTATAATCAAAATTCAAATATATGTTTCATAATGACATTCTATGCATGACTCTCTAGTTCTGTATCTGCAGCCTGGCTTTTGTCCAGAACCTCAGTTCTATTAATCTTCCACAAAGTTGAGAACTGTGCGTGTCCACATTTATATTAATAAAGGAAATGGAAGGGAAATCTCAGAAAGATTATCATTAAGGATTCAAAAAGAAAGCCCATCCACTTTGTTTAGGTACTCTTACGGAAAATTGCTTGCTGCTTTACAGGGTTTGAATAGTGACGGCCTGTGCAGTTACCGCAGCGAAGTCGGAAACCCTGAGATCCATCCTGCTTCTGCTGCTGCTCTCATTCTTTCTGTGAATATATGTGATTTTAGGTTGCTACATTTCAACAAGCAAACATTCCCAGCCAGAAGCAGCTAACTAGCTGTAATACCCCCTGCCCTTCAATCCATAGGCAAAAGCGTCAGGCAGATTTCTTTGCTTGTTCTCTGATGTTCTTCGTTCACAGTCTGACATATTCAAAAGGTGAACAGACCAGCTGATTTACTCCATATACAGTTAAACTTTTTTTCCTGAATATTTTTCAAACCACAAATTGTATGTCTTTCAGGCTCCTACAAGCACAGCAAACCTTTTGGGAGTTCATCCATTGGTAAAATGTACTTTCACATTTATAGGAAAGGATTTAACCATATTTGTGTGCCACAACAAGCAAGCATATCCTCAATAACTTTGCACAGTCAGGAACCCAGAAAAATCACCCTGTCTTTCTAAGACTCTTGGAGATGCCCTGGGGCTTTTTTTAATCTTGAATAGGAAAAGAGAAAAAGCTGTATGAAATTCAGTTAACACTTCCCAATCTCCAGTATCATTCCATAAACATGCAGCACATATGTCCCTTTACAGAAAGCTATTTTTTCTCATATATTGGGAATGGTATCAGCTTATTTAGCTAGTTTGAAAGATGAAATTTGATACCTTCTGCTGTAAGGTCTGGGAATCCTAAGATTATAAATATATTGCAAAGGCACACCCCCACACCCCAGTTTTTTCTTTCTTAAAAAGTCTTCTATTTTTTAGTCTTAGTTTTTGGAGAGCCAATAATCTCAGGACAATAATGGCTGGAAACAGATATGAAAAGATGATCTTAAATACATTTAACGTATTTCTCCCATTTGTTCTGATATAGGGAATCATGTTCAGAAAGCAAAAGATTTTATCAATGAAAGAAAAAGAGAAGTCTGAAGAGAAAAAAAAAATGTGCTTTTTTCTAATTAAACAGAAAGACCAAAGATTACACTAACTGCTTGAACTCTTAATTAGTAGTAAGACTGCTTGTTCTGTTATGTATTTAGAGAAGGTGGTAAATGTTTTTATCTATGTTTAGAGGCTATGGATAAATTTCTTTCAGGTTCATTCCACTTTAGCTGTGCAGCAATAGTTCTGGCCAGAGTAATTGCCAGTCATCTCTTCACACAGAATACATTCGGAAGAATATTTTTTTTTTGTCACAAGTCATGGCAGTAATCCAGCTCAGAAGTAAAGGCATCTGCTGATCCATTTTAAAAGTTACTACTGAAGCCAGCTACCACACACGTATACATATGTTCAAATATCCACTCTCACACACTTTTTTTCAAGGTATTCAGTTGTTTCCTCAAAAAATGAACCAATACTTACCGAGAATATGTTTTCAGTGTGGAAGCTGGTATATTTTGAGAAATGTGGTATTTCTGAGTGGAATGAAAAGTTTCTTTGCCATTTTATTTTTCAAGACATTTTTTACACCCTTTGGTCTACAACTCCATCTCAAAACAAAGAAATAAAATTACATGTGTAAAACTGTGGAACATGTGATTTTTTCATGCTCATTAATCCAGTTGACAACATATTTGTGAATTCAAGTAGAAACAGATAACATTTTTCCAGCTATTTTTTGTGGAATCTTCCTTTCAGACCACCAGCAAAACCAGGTTTCTCAATGCCTTCAACACTTAAGAAAAAGTCCCTATGTCATCAATGTCCCACTTACGCTTTTAGAATGCTCTAGTAATAATGTTGCCCCTTTCCCCAAGAAAGAATAATATCCCTAATGTACCACTTACTTGTTTTTCCACTGTGAAAAACAAAAATCCAAACTTGAGCGTTTTCTTGAATAAGGGCCTCAACATATTCTCACTCTCTTTGGTTTATTTTGCTTCCAGAAGGAAATTTCTGTTATTTGTAACTAAAGATGTTCAAGTTTGAACAACATGAATGACTTTGGCAAAGCGGGGTAAAGGTGGGCAGAAGTCGGGGGGGAAAGAGCAATTACAGCCTGTTTCTAAAGAACAAGTACAGACAGGCACCTTTTAAATTCTTCCCTTTTCCTTTTACCAGGATTCCACTAATGAAAATTCTGCAGGCATAAAAAGACCTGCCTGCATTTAAAAAAGATTTTTCTGCATTATCCTTATTATCAGCAGTATATTTCAATCCCTTCCGCTCAGAAATTGCTGTTCAAAAAGAGTTAGCTTCTAATAGGATTTTATTCCTCTAGTTCATAGAACACAAGTGATTTCTTTACGTGTGACTTTTTTAAGGCTAATTTGCATAAGGGATATAAAATGGTCTTTCCACACTTAAGTGAAATAGTTAATTTTGTCTCCTTTTTTTCTTTACTGTTCTAACATAGTTTTGAAAATCAGTGAAAAACAAAGGACTTAATACAATATAATACAATTATAATTAATAATTATATGATGCTCGCTTAGACCGAGGATGTTACTCAATTGGGTGGTATAAGGTGAATAAAACAAGGATAGAAAACAAAGAATGTGGACACTGGCTTCGAATAATCATTGAAGGAGATTGATCAAGTTGGTTTCCTCAGTATTATTCAATAATTTTCCTAATTTTTATTAATATAAGTTGATACACATGTACACAATGGATCAAAGACTCTCTTCGGCAGTTTTGGGTTTGTCATGCTGATCATTATTGAATGTTTTGGGTCAATTGGTCAATACCTGAGTCTACACACTGTTTTCACAGACAAGGCTGAACTGCCTATACGGAAGCTAGGAAAAGAGTACTTAGGGGAACATATCATCTGACATAAATAACAGATGCTAATAGAAACTGTCTAATCCAATGAATGCCACTGAAGTATTAAACACTTTTCTCAACATTTTAGAACTACATGACTGTATAAAAATAGAAAAATATAAATTAGTTGTAAAGACTGTATGAAAAATTTACAATCATATCTAGCATGTGAAATCAAAGAAAGGAGCAAAACTTCTTTGGATAGACTATAAAAGTGATACAGCATTCTTAAAACAATAAAAAATTTTATTAAATATCTAAATCTGGAAGGTTATATTGCCTCAGCATTGGAATTAGAATTCCCTATAAACTGACTATCCTAAAACTCCTTTACAGAAAATGAGGCTTCGGTTGAAACAATACTGTAAATGCTTAGGGACTTTTAGAAAAGGAGGGGTTTTTTCCATTCCAATATCTCAGACTTTTCACATCCAGATCGCTCAAATAAAGGTAATGGGCAGAGATCACAGCATTCAGTGTTCAATTTTTTAAAACCTAAAGTAATCCTGATAATATTTATTTAGATAATATGAAACTGAAATATATATATATGTGTCCCAAAATGAATACAGAAATCCCAAGCCACTACACATAAACTGAATACCTTTGTAAATTAGTGTACAAATAATGCACATTAGTTGAAAAGGATTTACTTTATTGCACGATCAAATATTATTAATATGTATATGGAATATGTATCAAATATTAGTAACGTGTATGCAGCAACATGTGATGTATGGCAAAGCTTAGACTGCAAATGGAACTACCTTTCCAAATTGTGGTTCTCATACTTTTCTGAATTTTCAACATTTATAATTTTGTTTTTTCTATAAATCACTGTTTTGTTTTAAAACACAGGTCGTTATATTTTGGATATTTCTGTTTTTAAACAACTGCATGCAAAAGAGAACAGAAAAAGTCTGGGAATGTCTGCATGAGGGTCTTTCAGGAGAGAACTATTTTTGTTGCTGAATATATGTTTTGTATCTTTGCACATTAATGGGTATTCTAAAAGTTATCTGGATTAAGCGCCATCAAAGTTAACGGCCTCTTTTTATAAGACTTTATCTTTTTCATTTTAAGATGTTATTAGAATAATAAAATTGGTGCCTGGTGGGCTGAAAGCAGACTGCCATTTAACATATTTAATGACCATCTGGAGATTTTTTTATTCAAAGTTTTATTTTGTATTTTCTCTTAAGCACTTCTTACTTTTTTTAGAAAAAGAAAATCTCGTTTTTCCATTCCAGTTTGGAAGCACCATGAGGAACAAACACAAAGGCCTTGACTCTACTTCTTTATCACTTTTTATCTCTTTTTCCTTTGGTTATTATCAATCTGCTTTAGCTACCATAATCCAGAAAACAACCATTGCTCTTGCCAGAGAAAGGCAGCAGAGAGCAGACTTGCTGGCTGGAAGGTGAAATATGCTGGTTCTACACTGGCAGAACTACAAAAGGCAGAAAAGCATTCATTGGTGTTTGTTCCCCCCCTAACTAGCTATAGTAAACTCTTTGGGCATTCTTATAGTCACACATTCAGAGAAACTAGCCACATTTGGCAAACCCAAGGAAGAAGATGACAGGACTTACCCTGCCTGGGGAGAGTCCTATCATCTGGGTAGGCTGCTAGTGCTGGTGACCTTCCTGTGGAGCAGGTACCCCAAGGACCTGCACATGGCCTCCTTGGTGGCATTGCCTCCCTGAAGCTCAGTTCATGCTCCTTCATGTCCAAGGCACCCAGCAGTCTCCGAGTGGGCGAGCCAAGCATCACCTACATATATAGAATACCTGCTTAAAGACTTTCATTGGGCACATGAAGCAAGGTTTTTGGCAGCAGGAGGGCTGCAGGGGCGGCCTCTGTGAGGGGAGGTCGAGGCTGCCCTGTGGCGGCTGCCGCTGGTCCCAGCCGGTTCCAGCCAGACTCTCCGGAGGCCACAGCTGAGCCAGTCACTGGAGTCGGTGGTGCCTCAGGGAAAGCGTCTCCGAGGAAGGGCAAAAGGCTGCCGGGGGTGAGGAGAACGGCATAAGGAAGGGCCCTGGGAACAGCCAGGCCGGGGGAGCAGGATGGGGAGCAGACGCTCCAGGCCCAGAGCAGAGATTCCCCTGCAGCCTGTGGAGAGAGCATTCAATTCTCGTTTAAGTAGTAGGTAAATTTATTTGTGTTAATTCTATCGTTTTTATGTGTTTCAGATTCTTTCTAGTTATGAAATACAAAGAAGTTCTCACATATCACCTGGCTTTGATCACCTCCGTTAACAGATTGTCTGCAGTGCAAGTATTAGTTGTTAATAACATGATTATTTTCTTCTGAAGAAAAAACAGATGGAGGGGAAGACCAATTTGGTCATCACACTGTATTTGTACTGGGTGACTGGCATCAACTTCAGAAAACGTTGCTCTGTTCCTGTCCTTGCTGGTTTTAATACTGTATTCATTAATAAAAAATTTGAACTAGAGATCATGTATGTTATTTGGAAGTCAATGGATAATACCCTTAAATAATTAGTTCTAACTCATTAATATCTTTGCAGAATTTTGTGCTATACAGTTGTGAACTGTTAATGGAATATTCTGTTAATAGAATAGCCTGTTAATATTTAAAAGTAGAAAAAACAACATAATAATAATAATAATACATGGCCCTGTATACGTGCAAAAAAGTGAAATAAGACAAGCATGATTTTTTTCTATCTATACAGTTTTCAAAAAAACATTTCTTAATTCACTGCATATGCCTGGCATACAATATAACACTTAACAAGAAGAGTTTGGCAAACTCTCTTCTAGATATATCTCAGCATTTTGATTACTGTTTATCTGGTCTATTCTTTGTATACCTAATTGTATTTTGTGGACAATAAGGCAATTAGGATAGCAGGCATCTTTTTGAGAACACATGCCAAGAAGCAATGTATATCTGTGTATAGCAATGGGTGGAAATTTAGCACCATTCATATATGGACATATTCCATTGTAGGCATGTAATAGATAGGGAGATCAAAACACCTTGTAAGGAATGCTGTTGCGGGGGTGGGGTGGGGAGAGAAAAAAAACCCAAACATATTCGAGTAATGCAGGGCTAAAGTGGCATGTAAATGATAGAGTAGAATGTCCTAAACAGTTTCTTAGGAATCTGAAAGAGAGTTAAAGCGCAATTGACAACCAGCTACCATGTGAATAAAAGATTAAGTGCATTTGTACAATTGTTTGTGTGGTGAGGAATGGAGTGTTCGCTTGGAAGTGACAAAGCATTTCCAGAGTTATTCTTGGCAATATTAAGAAATTAGCTCAACCAGCTAAGGGTGTTCCTATAGCTTATCTGAACTGTCATATCCTTGCATCACCTTTGCTTCCGTGAACAAATCTGTTGGACTTACCAGCTAAATTATTTACAGCGTTCATTGTTATTGTTTATTATCTACAGAGACACATTTCAGTTCATATTTCAAATCTGAAATGCAAGGAGAAATGAGTCAGGTTCTTAAACATGAATGAAAGAATTACTTGGGATGGTTCCCAGATGGAATTCTTCTGTTTCTTCATGCTGAGAAGGATGTCAGTAACTGAGCTCTCTTGGAGACAATAAAATCTTAACTAATTCTAGTTTCATGTTATCTGTTGCTGTCATGCAATTATTTGAATAATGTCTAAAGAAACACAGTTTACAAACTGAAAGGAAAAAATCCAAATATAACTTCTTCTTATTAATACCTGTGCTTTTTATCCTTCCACCTGAAGTTGTGCTTTCTGCAGTGCATTCAATGAAATTCAGAGTGGAGCTCCAAACCTCCTTCCTAGCTGAGATGGCAGCAGTTCCAGCAGCATCTGGGCACCTTGGCCTCCACATGGTGTTCTTCGGAGGGACATCTAGGGAAAGTAAGTCTCTGGCAAGACAGATAACGGTGGCTTTTAGTTTAAGTGCTCTTTCCTACAGGGACCAGCACAAGACCTCAAGTGTCTGAAAAGGTCATTGTGGATGTGGAGAGAATTTCCCAGGCAATAAAAAAAAAAAAACAAACCCACCGTACTGAAAGCACTACTACTGTACAAACTGATGCAACATCTGCCACTATATCAAATGTCGAACACTAGGACAAGGTTCAATAATCCAAAGTCATTGTCAGATTTATGGGGAAGACATATACCGCAACAACTCATAAATAAGAATATCCTTTAATCCACATATATAGTGGGGGAGAAAAAACAAAACCATGGGCTAAGTAGGAAAGAATTTCTAAGAGAAAGAACTAGGTTGGAAAAAAGAGGTGCATAGTATATTAGATCTCTTAGGTCTCCACAAAAGATGTGATGCTGATTCACAGAAAACTAAATCCCCCATACTGAGCCATATAACAGCACACACAAAAGTCTTGGATCGTAGGAGACCAGTGGAGAAGTTTGCAATTAGGTCTAGGAAGAGAGATTCCGTGTGCAACAGCTGCATTGCTTGACGGACAGTTCCCTGAATCAGCTCTACCATATCCAACCATACAAATATCTCATGAAAAATGGCAGTTTTATTCTGCATTTCCCTTATATTAACTATTTGCACCAGACTATAATATAAATACAATAAGTGACAGTACAGGGAAACTACGGGTGACAGCTTAGTCCCTTACAATTTTGAAAGCATTTCAGAGAATATACATATGCAGGAGGGAAAGTCAGAAACACTGAAAAGGCCATGAAAAACATGTCTAGATATAGCAGATAAATTTGCAGAAGTGCTGCAATTCTTCACCATAATAAAACAGAGACAACACATGGACAGCAGAACTGCAGTAGAAAGCTAAAACAACTGAACTACATTTGTCTTAATTTGCTCCACTGACCTATACATAATATTTGACATGCATCTAGTCAGACTTTTTTTTCCTACTGTTTGACTATTACATTGCTACCCAATTTTCTTGTTAGTGTGAAAGATGATGTATTTAAAATTGTTAGAAGTATCTTTATTTCAGCTGATCCTCTTAATTCAATTGAATCATAATTGAAACAGAACAATAGATACAACATCATTTTTCTTCTAACAAATAAGAAATATATATTTTTATAGTCTTTCCATTATTGGAAAATGTAAACTATATAAATCGTAGTTGTTGAATACTTAAACGTAAACAACTATCAGAATTTGAAAATATAAAACAGTTGTGCTAATGTAAGGCCAAATTTCAGAGTAAAAATTTAATTTGAGTATCATCACAATTTGGACACAAAGTTCAATGTAACCTGGCAATCTTCTGTACTGCAAAACACTTTGATCAGCCATACGTCGTGTTGTGGCCAGTGAAGTAAATGCATGCAGTTTCAAGCGCAGTAAGATTTTCCGCACTGTCTGGTCTGCCTTTGAGAACTGCAAAGTGAGGTTGACTTTCAACACCAGTTGGAAGTCTTTTGCATCCAGTAAGGCACTTGGCTACAAGCTGATCAAAGTTGAGTGTTCTCAAAAGCAAATCCTTGGATTCTAGAGGACCTAATTGTGGTTGGCATGTGGACTAAAGACAGGCTCTGAAAGGAAAAATAAACTTCAATTAGTATAATTTATTTCACATTTTCATATCTCTGAGTCTTCAGCTTTCATCTCCATAACACTAATTTAAAAAAAAAAAAAATCTTGTCGTCTCTAAAGATAAATGGAAGATGTATTTCAAACAGAATCTAGTATTCAGCGTGGTTTTTTTCTCTCAAGATTTCTGCTCTTCCAAACTTTTATTCCTTGTTTGCTGGACTTCCAACAAAACAAAAAATACTCCACATTCCTCTTGAGTTATATGCGTGTGCCTTCATGATTCAGTCTCTTTCATTTCTTTCAATTTGCCTTACTCTTCTTCAGAAATGCCTTTCAGCTGAGTACCCTATGCTCAACCATGTTCCTACAAAGTGCAGTCTCCAGCTGCCTCCTTTCGTTTTGCTTCTCCCACTGCCACCATTAACAAAATGTGATTTATGAACAAATTAAGTATATATCTTCTGTCCCACGTTTAAAAATTATTTCAACAGAAATAAAATAATACATTCTTTAAAAAGCCATGGAAATAATACTTGGGGCTGAAATTCTTCTGTGAGCCCTTCAACTGCACCTCAGTGTACAAATTCAAACTGAAGTACACATAATATTAAAAATTAGAGAGCTTGCACTGAAACATATATTCGGTATTTCAGTCTGCACAAAGTAATTGCAATAAGAACAAATCTAATGATGAAAATTTTAACAACTGCCTTTTTAGTTTTAAGTTGTAAAGCAGAGATGGAGAAGATGCCTGGATAGCAAGGTGAAAGCAAAGACACAACTGCCAAGACAACATGCAATCAAAATCCACCATTCCATAAAACAGCCTTGTTACACTCACAAGTGATGACTGTCAAAAATTTACCAAGGTCATAACCATTAATCATTTTATTTAGCTGATAAGCAGGCAGCTTGCTGACTTAATTATATGTAACAGCACCCTTAAAATTCCCATACTTGCATAAATGTTGACAACACTACAGATTTGTATTTGGGCATTCTTGTTACTCAAGCGACTTCAGAGCCTAAACACTAATTACACTTACATAATTATTGTGCTGACAATTAATCTGAAATTCTGTACAGAACATGGAATGTTTACTTTTTTTATCCAAATTGACATATTTGGTTTATTCCCTCAGTCACAGATGTACTGCCACCCCTTCGTCAATCTGGACTAACTGCATTATGTTAATTAGAAAAGAAAGTTTAATTTCTTTCCCCTGTGTACCCAAAGGAATCGAGAGGACTTGGTTGCTAAGACACATTCCTGTAAAAGAAAAGAGTTTCTACATATTCACATCCAGCAAATGCTGATTAGGTGCTGAAAACAAACTTCTGTTAACAGAAAGCAGTGAACTAAATTTTAATGATTAAAGATTATTGCGTAAAACTGGAAGAACTTTAATAAGTCAGAATTTCATTTGTGATTAAAACCAGTATGCTTGGCCATTTAGCTTGGCAGCTAAGGTTGAAATGTGTGCTGCCGTAAAAGAAGTTAGGGACAAATATTCAAAATTGGTTATTATTTTCCTAATTATTTTTACCACCTCCTATTATTCTTTATGAGTAATAAAAATTTATAAAATGTACAGACCTTAATTGTTCTATTCCAATGCATATAGCACACACAAGACACAATATCCTTAGGTAAATATTTACTTGCTTGTAAATAGTTTAAATTTTGATGAATCTTTTATGTTTAATTCCCTTTTTAATTTCCATAGTAAATAACATATTAAGGTTTCTTTAAAAAATAGTTGTAAACTGAAAATATTTTCCACAGCGTACCTCTGTAAATTACCCACAATAACTACTTCATCAGACTGGAGAAATAATTGAATTGTTTTCTCCAAAATATTATACAGCTGGTTATGATTTCAAAGAGAGTTTTACATTAAGTTCACATAACTTACTGAGGATGCAAAATGAGAGCTGTGGGTTTATATTATTTTTGGAGGCCTATATGTAAAAAAACCCTTGTTCCTAGAAAAACCTTACCAAAGGTAACCAATATCTCAATGTAGGAAAAGGAAACTTCTAATTTTTCTTTTTTTCCAGTTGCAGCTATGCATTGGAAAAGAACTGGAACCGGTAACCTTACATTAATCTATGTTTTGATAGTTTAAGTAGTTTGCCTAAAGCTTACTCTAATAATAGAACATTTCTGAATGTTCTGCTCCTTTGTACAACTGGCTACCAATGTATGAAATATCACAAGAAAGACCAATTCCAGGGCATTTTAAAGACAAGAAAAGCTGGGGCTTTTAATTATGGAACCTCTTTTCCATAGGCTTTAGTCTAACTGCTAACATCCAGGAACTCAAGGGGATACCGACTCTTCAAAGCATGTTGCTGAACAACCTGAAGTCTGACAAGTGTCTGAAGGCAAGACAAGAAAACACTTACTCTTTCTGTGCCAGTCCATGAAGGCGGCGTATATCCTAAGAAATGTTAGTACCTGCTATGACCTTTTTCCTCAGCAACTCCTGCTGCCTGCACACCTGGGATTGGTGGCCCTGACTGGGAGTGGAAGTGCTGGGAAAAAGTCTGTAGTGAGGTAAGGAAGGCAAAATTTCAGCCAGAGGAAGACTTGTTGAGACAGGATTGCTAGCAGCCCGTGGATGCAAGAGGAAAAACACCAATGTAGAAAGGTATAAAATTCCAAAGGAAACAAACCAAAACAAAACCAGGGAGGATAATCAGGTCAGCTGATCATCTGGATGATCATCAGCAGGTCATCTGGATGATTTGATGATGTCCATGGAGCTGGTAGGAGACGGACCTAGAGCCACACCAGTGTATGACCTGGGTGCCACAGAATCCTACCCTCCACTCCTGGAGAGGGTATGCAAGTGCTTCGCTCCATAACTCGTTGCATCTTAGCAATCATTTATGTGTGTTTGCCCATGAATTACTGCTTCATATTTTTAAGTGATGTATATTTTGCTAGCAGAGTCTCTTTGCCTGGCTAAAGAGGCTTGACCCAAAAGAGAGGCCATGACACCATTTTCTGCGAGGGCTACTTTGCATAGGCTGGTGCATGCAAATGCCTCCCACCCACCATGGAAGCCACAGACTCAGGCCTCAATGTGAACTTAAAAATTTCTCCTTTCCTCTATTTTTGATTATATACCTCATCATTTTTACTTTTAAGTGTGTGCAGTGTCCAGCAATACCTGTTAAAATCCCACATAACATACGTGCACTAATGAATGAGAGATACAAAAGCAGTGTTCAAAATTATACAAACAATTAGGTGTTACATTAATTGTATCAGTAACTTAGACAACATACGGCACTTGGCAAAAATCAAGAGCCAATGCTTTTAGTCTAATCATATCACTTAAATTTTATCCATTATTTCAGGATTAAAGCTTTATTAATTTAATCCTCAGGAGATAATTCACCTTTGATCATCTTCACATGTCTTTATATCTAGGGTTTTTGTCTTTATAAAATTTGAAAGCATATGTAATTTAATAGGATATAGGTTCCCGACTTCCTATGGCTTTTCTGACAGTCTCAACCTAAAAGCATTTTCAATGAATTTATTTTCTGTTCCACATGCTGAATACTAATACAATGACAACTATGGCTATAACTATACTTAAGTGTACAATTTTTAAAGTATTTTTCCTTATTAGTCTTTATAAATTTTTGTCCAAAAAAGTTTAGTTCAAACTCTCCTGACATTAAAGTAAAATAATCCAGTATATTTTGTACAGGAAGAGTAGAATTAAGTTCCAAAAGCTCTACATAATTCTTGCAGTTTCAATTCATGAAAGACTATATTATCCCTTCATGTTATATCAATGTACATTAGTGCTATATTGGTTAAAAGGGATACCACTTCACAGTTTACGCCTTGTCAACTTCAAATACACCCACACTGTTTGACAAGACTGACTTGTACATTTACTTGTCATTTCAACGTGGCTGTAGTTTGAAAATATTATGGCTCTAAGCAGCAAACATAAATCACATTCTCTTGTTATTAAATCTTACCTGTGCATCAACCTAAAGAACTCCAGAGTTCTTCCTAGAAAAAGAAGGAATGTAAGCAAAGACATTTCCTAAGAAAGGTTAAAATAAGAGCTACAATTACATCTTCAGTGATGCTTTTCTCCAGATCAAAACTGCAAATAAAAGAATGATATTAACATGGAAGTGTTCAACCAGAGGAAAAAACCTCCAAATTGTAGTGTGGCATCACATCTAAGTTACTGAAGAGCGGCCACCTCTGGGGTGAAGTACAGTAACTTCTCATAGCAATAAACTTCGTAAACGTGAAGTAAAGAAATTAAATATAGAAAATGTTGATGATAGTTTAGATTAGTCAAAGAGCATTGTGTTTCAAATATGTCAAGAAATAAGGCAAACCCATGTAAGTAAACTCAATCACAAAATCCTCAGGTATCTCCATAGCAATTATTGCTATATTGTTCCATGATATACTTCTTGATAGTAGATCTACAAGCAATGGCTTTGAACATCGTAACTAACAGAAAGAATAAAGAGGAGCCAAATCTGAATAACTGAGAAAAGTTAATCAATAAAGTGATCAATAAAGTACTGGGTTTTGACAGCCAAAGTAAACTTAAGTGTAATTCTGCTGAAAGACTTCTGGAACATTGTGAGTAGAAGAAATTTTAATAGCCATAATGTGAACAAATGGCATAGCTTATAACTGCTAAACTAGTCAAACTGAATTTGACTCAAGGATGCCTAACTGTGCTTAATCATGAAATTCTCTCTAAGTTACCCTGAACATTTTTCATTATTTTATCAGTAGAACCAGGACATTAAAATACAACACTGCATAAAGAGCACATTCGTTAAGAATGGAAGGCATTGCATTTATATGGCAAATACATTTCAAACATGTTTAGCATATTTAAATATATGTTTAAATGTTAACATGTTTAAATATAAGCAATCATTTAAAAATCAGTAGTTTTATTTGAACAGGCCATGCCATTACTGACCTGAAATTACCATTTTAATCTTAGCAGATTTGATTCCTTTCCCACCATTGCATTAAATTTACAAAATGAGTGAGCTCAGTTTTTTGTAAGGATCCTTTACTATTGCTGTTTCTTGTACTTCAGGACAACCTCATAACTTAGCTGCTAACCTACTACGTTGCACTTTACCAGTTTGTCACATTGTTTTAACGTACCTGAACCTGTACCAAACCTGATCATGTAAAACACTGATAACAAATGCTTCATGATTGTTGTGACGTGCAGTTTTTCTGTGGAAAATCTTAATTTTTTTTATTTGCAGTAATTCTGCTTCATTTTCCCCAACCTTATTTTTAAATAATTAAAAGTATTTACATCCTAGATACTGTTCCCTGAGATTATGCTTCATAGAACAGCAGTCCTTCTAAAGGCAAGGTAACTGTGCTAAATAGCGTACTTTACCTTATTTAAGATTACAAAACTGAGGCCAAAATTTGTCTACCTATTATTTCTCTACCTGGAGATGGGCAGGAAAAGAGGGTCAAGTTAATGATATGACTTTGCAATTTAAAGCAGAGCAAGGATTTCCCAGGAAAAAAGTTACTTTCAAAGTAAGTTGCAATGTCAGATCTCCAACACTGAAATGCTCTTTTCAGAAAGAAAAAAAAAAAAACAAACCCAAAAACCCAAACCAAACCTCTACCTCTCAACAGGACTGAAAATAAACAAATGTTATTGATAAAGACAAAAATTCAGTAGAAAAAATACAAGCAGTAGAGGACAGCAATATCAATGAGAATTGTACAAATTGGTGAGCAAAAACACTTTAAGAAGTACAAGTACCAGTTTATTATTGTCTTGGGATAACCAGAACAGTCTGATAGTGATGTATATGTTTAACTTTAGTATCAACAGTGAAAATTTAGTAATATCAGTGTTGTCTAGGGACTTTCTATTTCATTTTAAGAGAAAATTAAGAATAATTAATACCTCTTCTAATGTACCTGTTTCTGGATTTTAACAAATAATTATAGTAAAAAAGTCACAGAATTCCTGACTGAAAACTGTTACCGGGTGGATAAAACTATTAGCACTCTCTCCTGGCAGATTCGGAGCCAGCTTTGGACTGGAAAGGGCCATTGTGAACTGTTCAGTTGGGGATCCTTTTGTAATAGAGTCAGCTCTGAATAGCATCTTTTTTAACTCTTTCTCAGCAAGACTGAAGGCCACTGTGACAAACAGGCACAACAGCAGGCCTGCTGCTCTTGGCAAACCTCGGGAAAGTGTTGGTGGTGACACAGATGACACTGACAGGCTGACACTGTAGATTAATTTACAATTAAAGTATTTCTGATATCCTGATCATCAAGTCAGACCATCTGCAATGAGCTATTTGCGCTTAAGGCGCAGGGAGAAACATATATAGACATTACCTCACCAAAGGCAGGGACTGACTTTGGTCTGGAAACAGAACTATCAAAAAGCTATCGAAAGAATAACACTGTCAGACCCACTTTCTATTTGATTGTGCCGGCTATTTTCTTTTTATAGTTGTTCATTTTTATTTTATTCAGCTGAAGTACCTCCACTCCATATGGAAAGTGAAGCTGTGGCTGCTTTGAAAATTGTCTGCAACTATGAGCAAACATCATTTTCTTCCTTGTTTGGGAAAGCTACAATTTATAAGCTATGGCTAACAGACAGATAAATGGGACCAAAGGATAGAAGAATTATTCTGATTTGAAAGGCATAACTATACATTTCTTGAAAAAAACCATGTATTTCCTGGAGCTTGATGAAAATCCATCAAATCCACAGCTTTTTGTAGACATCAAATAGAACACTGAATTAATTGCTCTAAAGCCACAGTTCAAACAGCGATTCTATCAGGACGTTCTGGCTGAGTAACCATGCCGCAGTATGCTAGCCAGGAATGCATACTATAGTTTTTATAAAACAGCTCACTTCACACTTGCAACGTGGTAGCAAATGCAGCCATTGCTTGAACAAACTGTATTTATTTTATAATTATTTTCTATTCTGCCTCTTCTGCCTCAATTTATCCTGATTTTGATGTAATCTGCGTATATGTATTTTCATATTTTCAGTAAATGAGAGATGCTGAAAAGCTTACAGGACAGGATGCCATTTATAAAATCACCACAAGTTAGCGTATCTACAAGTGGTAGAGGTTAAAGGGGAGATACACATGCCAAAGCTGAAGTTTTTACTGCTCCATTACTAGGCTGAGAATGTATAAATTTATTTATAAGTAAATTGTCAAAACAAAGCACTTAATATTTTGGCTTATATTGCAAGTCACTGATGCCCTTGCGCTAACGGAATTTATAAGAACTCTATTGATTTTCTTCCCTCTTCTGACTCAATGCATATTATATATAGCATATTTTTGGCTGCTTAGGCTCTTTTTCAGCATTGTTCATTTTCCAGGATAAATACTGATGGGAGCATTTCACTTGTGCATATGAAAATAAAAGGCTTCAGTGCTCTGAATTTCACAGTTAACTAACAGTGAGTAAATCTGTGAAAATTTGAGCTTCATGATGACAGCTCTGTGGAAAGCAGTGAAATCCAGGGGTGGGTCACATACCTGACTTGTGGCTGACGCAGACGTCACTATGCTGATGTTCAGCAACAATAAAATACAGAGGGAGATAATGTGAAAAACGAAATAAGAGTGTTTCTGCAGGTATTTAAACAGCTCATAGATCATACATTTAACTGGCAGAAACAAGGACAAAATAAACAGCTTCCATTAACTGAAATGGAATGACTGTAAAATGACAAAATTTTCTTCTTTTTTAAAATAAAAAAAGGGAACATTACTTTATGAGATTGACCTTCCAAAAGATCATCCAAATCTTTTTCTGAGGCCACTCATTTTTGCTGCCTTTTCAGGAGTTTGGACTTCTTTGGTAGCAGAGACTGGTGATATTTTTAAACAAACAAACTACAGACATTTTAGAACAAAGGAAGAAGCTTTTGGCCTTTTGTGCTTGCTGGGAAACCAAACCAAAAACTTCCACAAGAGAAAATGGAGTAAGAATACAGATCTGAACTCATTATAGAAGAAACTATCCAGTTTAAATTTTTAATAGAATAGTCTGAAAAGAAGTTTTTCTTTCTTACAAGGAAATTAGGCAGTGAGTAGCAGACTAGGAAATTAATCTAGCTTTCCATCTGACAATTTATTTGAATGTTTTTTAAGCATACTGTTGTCTGTACTAACAATCATTTCTAAGATCTAGTTAAGATGGGAGAACTTAAAAAGAATTACACATACAAAACATGAAAACATGTCTGCTTGCATTCAAAGCAAGTTTACATGGAAAGCAAATAGAATTCTTATTTATTTAATTTCTTTAAACTTAATAGTAGCGCACACCATTCAATAAAGTCATGAAAGCTTTAAAATTAAGATGGACATGTTTTTGAAGAAAGTTGTTTTATATGTAGCCAGAGAGATAAAACATATGAAATTTCTTTTGACCTCATGAAAAATCAAAGACAGTTAATTTGTTGAAAATATATGATCAGGTTTAAAGAAGTTATCTGTTCAGCAAGCAGTGATAATATGATCAAGAAAAAAATATTTCTTTTTGTGACAACTATTATATTTATGATTTATTAACTTTTATTACCTGCAGTTGTCTCTTTCTGACTGTGTTGTATAGATTTCCCATTTGATGAAATGAATGTTTTGAAACATACTGGTAAGCCAGGTTAAAATATATTAATAATATTTGTTTATGATTTCATATTCCACTATTCTTCAAGTTTGAAACTAACTACTTGATTGCCAAGTGAGCCAAGGAAAAGTACCAGTTTTAAAATTGCTAAAGGAAATCTGAACAGAGAAAAAGACACTGAATTAATTACCTGTTCTTTGACTGATAGATAAAATATCATGCAGGGAAGTTAAACTGTTTTTTTTCTCTGTATAAAAACTTAATGCTTTGGGGTATTTTTTTTTTCTGTGAGTTTGTTTTCTAAGGGGTTATATCTATTCCCTTGTGTTATTCTATTTTGTTTAGGTAGATTATTGATAATCTCAAGGCATTCTTTTTTTTTTTCAGTTAGAAAGCACTGGAAAAGCAACTTCATGTAAAAACTTTTGCTTTCAGACAGACGTTTTTTTTAATTAAATTTTTATGGTAGTGAAGTTCTACATGTATTCACTTTCTTATCAAGCGTAGAAAGCAGAACTGAAACTCACACATCTAAACAGTAATCTGTGCTGTGTTGAAATAACATTAAACACACTCCCTCCTCTCATCTGCATTTCTTGATGACTGTTTGCTTGCAATGACTGGATGTACAGGGGATGCAATGTGACAGGGATTAGGTTTTGTAATTATTACACAGGAAGAGTCATCTTGAATTTGTGGAGAGAAAATTCTTCTTAGGGCTATGGGAGATTTCACCGAATACAGCAAGAGTGCTGCTGTGTTTTAAAATGTGCATCAGGAGCGGTTGTCTTGCACAAAAGGTCCTTGTGGTAAATAAGATACTTAGGAGATGCCAGTAGTAGTTGGCTCTTTCAACTTCTGTTCTAAGTATCTCTACCAGCACGACAAAAATCGCCTCTCACATGCATAGAGTTGTGTAAAAAAAAAAAATCTTAATTTCTATTTCTCCTTAGCATTAGAAGAGTTGCAAATCTATACCAAGCATTATTTTATGTATTTGTAGAAGGAGACTGTCACTCCAACTGAACATTTGTTTCCAAGTAAGTCTTTCAAAATTTTTAATTTTAAATGTCCTGAACTGGGTGTGTCTGCAACAGAAGTAGTTTCTGCAGCCATGTATGAAATTAACAGCCACTCTGCCAACCACCCCTCATTAACTCTTTTTCCTTTATTCCTTTCTTATAAATTAATTTTGGTGGGATTTTAGTGCCACATCCCATCACCCAGTAGGTGGGGAACAGGTGAACTGATAAACATCCCTAAACCCCATGTGCCTTACTTCTGAGGAGCCTTATAATAGCACAGGAGCAATCTTCCCTATATTAAAAATCTTCCACTCGTGTTTTCATGTAACAAATTAACTACAAGTGCTTTGTTAATCCTCATAAATTTCTTATGCACTCTTTTCTTTCCAAACTGCTTACCAGGCTCATTCTTTCTTTTTTAACGTCTTTCTTATAGAAAAAAGGATTCTGGATGGATTTTTTTTTTTTTAAATTAAACTCAAATCTTTCATATAAAACCATGGAAATTTTCATTATCAACAGTAGGCACTGAAAGACTATGTGTCAAACTGTTAGATGCCCTTTTAAAAAAACAGCCAGGTCTTAGATCCTAAACACATGCCAGAATTATAGCCCTGTTTATGAAATAGAGGAGAGTTGATGGTAAATGGGATGGACAATTATCACATTGTATTACTGAAATTCTTTTAAGGAGAAGTTTTAACATCCAACTGTAATATTTTAAGCTTAGAGCTGTCTGTTACTGCATAATGACTAATAGCATTTTACTGGTTGCCTGAGTACAGTTTCTTTTAGAACTTTTTGAAAGTTACCTCATGACTGACCTAAAGAGGATGGTTTTTTTTTACCTGTAGCATATACTATACTTCCTTCTATCTGCACTGTGGACAGTATTCAGCCACGACCTGTCAGCATAGTCACAGACTGATTACAAATTGCAATTTAAATGATCAAAGTAAAATAAAACATAAGTTCTACGTAAAGGATGGCCAATAATAAATTTTCTCTTCCTCTTACTTATCTTTTTTATTTTTCTGAACATTCTGAACATTCAAAACACAAAAAATGTGTACCGCCACTATTCTTCAGTCAATAGCATTGTGCAGAATCCCAAAAAGGAACTTATGTGAACAGAGAATATAGGAATCATTTCCTCAAGGCAGTTACTTTCATTGTTTTCTTCCTCTGTGAGGCATATAGACCTAACCGTTGTTGCAGGACATGTAACTGATAGAATCCTGTACTACATTCTGTAGAGTCATTATGAATTAAAGGCAAATCAGTGCTCTTTAGATTTTCTGATTTTTTTATTTTTATTTTAAGAAGCATATGGATTTATTTATTTGTATTCCTGGTTACCTGATGAAATATAAACAGTAAAGATGTAAAAAGCACAGAATTCTAAAGTGGGCTTTCATATGCTAGATTTAGATAAGCCCTTGGACTTACAGTGCACTGCTCCTCGTGTTTTTTTTGCAAATACATTTTATTTAGAGAGATTTAAAGATGTTTTAATTTTGGTTTAAAATGATTATTTCAAATTTTACCTCTGAAACATTTTATTGAGCTTAGCCTTTCATATTTTTCCCAGACAATTCCTTTTCTGATCTGCTGCACATCTATATCCAAGTCTGTAAATTAAGTAGACACTATCATAACAATTCCCTATTTCTTAGTATTCATGTTCATATAGACTTTATTCAATTTATTTTAACTCATTTTCATACCCCTGTCAAATCTGATTTAGTTAGTGATTTCTTTTCCCCATTTCTTTTGTCTTTCATAAAGGAATTTTTGTTTTTACCTGGGGAAGAAGAAGGTTCCCAAAGTTCCTCTCCAAGTCTGAGGTCTACTCCATTGCTATCTTGGTTCTGCTGCAATACACTATTTGAACTTATTTTTGAACATCAAAGGAGTAGAGAAGAGAAGTCTCATTGTGGCCCTGTGTTACAAAGTTTAGGTCAACGCTGTCATACCTTTAGACGTGTTCTTTCCATATTATTTTTTAAAAGACATGAGAATGTGTTGGTGCTCAAGCCCTAAAGAAGGAGCAGTTGCACAGTACAGTACTTCATTTGCTAACAAGACTCTAACAGAAGGTGAATTTTGCATCACAGGTTCTTTTTCAATGCAGAGCCAGGTTTCTAGGCTTGATGACAAAGATATGTAGTATTTGCATATAGCACTGGGAGTTGCCAAAAGCTCAGAGTGAAATATACGTTGAAACCCCAAAAATGTTATTTTATGACACCTTTAAGGTTTGGTCTCATATTTACAACTATACATAGCTATTGGAAAGGAAGCAAAATATAACTCAAAATAAATGGATAAATAATCCCAATAAAATCTGTACGTGATCACCACCTATGCAGGGGATATAAAGCAATAAGCATTTATTTTCATGAGAAAACCTGCATTTCAAAAATAATTTCATCAGGTTATGAAGTTTAAGGAGAGAAAGAAAAAATATGCCCATAAATGACTTCTGCTTGAGAACAAATCTGCATGTATTTCCAGAAATACATGAACAGAAAAATGTATTCACAGAAAAAAATCCATTTTGCTGACCAAATTCAAAAGGCTGGTGTGGTTCATAATCTGGTGTTACTACAGCATGTGGGTTAAATCTGTACCTTTTAACATACTTAACAAATTGGAATTCCAGCCATGAAATGTCAACTTTCATTATAGATTGTTTGAAGAGTCAGTTATATCATTCTAGATTTTAAAACTTATTTAATTACCTTTAAATGAGTTGCATTTAAATTTTGTATAGTTTTGGGACATTATAAGGGCGCTATTGGACATTATAAATTAAACAACTTTCAAAATATCATTATAATCTTGTGTCCTGCATTTGAAATTTATTATTGTTTCAGTGCACTATACCAATAATGAGTCGGTGTTTCCAAGTACTAAAGGCCTTACTGTTTTTGTCATTGTTGCAGAAATACCATGGCTCCCAGTTGAGAAATCATTTTGGTAGAACTTACCTACATAACTACAGAAAGGGTCCATTACCTTTTACGTAGAAGTCCCAGAACTTACAAAGAATGTATTTCCTTATTGACATTTTCGTTTTGGAGAGACTAGAAGACAGTATGCGCTTCAAAGCTGTTTTCTTCTTTTTTCCTGCCTTGAGAATCAAATCGGGGAAAAAAAACACAGCAAAGAAAAACACAAAGAAAAAAATCCAGACCACCAAAACCTCAAAACCTATACTTCCTTACAGAATCTTTTCCCAAATACCGTTTTTTATAAATAACTAAAATGTCAGTCTGTAAACGGACATGCAGAGTAGGCATGAATCACCATTCCCAGTGCTAGTCAACATCAGAATAAGGATTAGAAATGAATAGTTCAATTTACCTTCATTATCATTCTCAAATTATGAGACCATACATATTACAACTGTGAATACAAAAGATTCATTGAGGAGAGAAGCAAATAGATTTTATGATTTAAAAGAATCAAGATAATTTTCATTTTCACCAAAAAATCTTCTATAAGCACAATTAAATCTGTGAGTATCGAGCTGGATATTGTCTATCTTGACATCTCTAGTTCTCCTTCTCAAACCACCAGCCCTCTACCTAACGGAAAGAAAAAAAAAAGCACCCAGCACCTCAGTAAATGTTAGGAAAGAATAAAGAAAGAAGACATGCTGTTCTGTATCTCAACTCATTAGCAGCTAATGAAGCAGAGAATAACAGCAGTCCAGAAGGAAATAGTATATGATTCAGTTGAAAAAGGGCAGCAAATGAAGACAGATAATGGGATAATGGGTTTAATGAGCCAGCAGAGGAATTTTCAGGTTGCACCTTTGAATTCATAGATAACTCCAGATGTTTCTTCCCATTTTCTCATGTAATGAAAGACATGGAGAAAAATAACTTTTTTTGTTGGTTTTTTTTTTAACAGTTGATGTTTTCTCATTCTTATTTCGAAGACTGGATTATCTCTAACTGCAACTACGCTTTGTCATAGTAAATCTTCAGAATTATCCTGGACAAGAATGAAGATTGCTGGTGCTTAAAGTAATATTTTCTTCAGAGAATGAGCCAATAGATTGACATTCTCTTTTATGCAAGCTAGTAGGAAATGTGCAAGGACAGTATTTGGGCTATAGCCATATAAAGTATAGACCATATAAAATAACTTGAAAAACTTTTATTGATATGAATTATAGGTTTTAAAAAGTAGCTCACTGTAACCATTACCAATATCAGTATTAGAGTCGCAAGATGAAATTCAGAAGTATATTTTAATCTTAAATCTTTTTAAGGATTAAATGTTCTCAAAATATACCTCCTTAGCTACACGGAAAGGGATATCACAAGTCTAAGTAAGTGGCAGGACAGCTAGATTTTCCTCATGTGCTAAAATTTCATCTTGGCTTAAAAACAGATTAAGCTGGGGCCTCCCTCTTGAATTAATCCTCCAGTCCTTGATCACCAATTTTGAGCTGCAAGTAAAATACAACAGATTAATTCTCAAAAGTGTTCCTATGTCTAAACTTTTTTTGTTTGTTTGTTATT
This sequence comes from Pandion haliaetus, assembly GCA_013401275.1. NCBI lineage: Eukaryota > Metazoa > Chordata > Aves > Accipitriformes > Pandionidae > Pandion > Pandion haliaetus. The sequence goes on from VYZV01012924.1 coordinate 41,272, forward strand.
AAAGTTTAGGCATTGGAACTTTGTTGAGAAAACAAAGTGGTTTGTGTAAACATTTAATTGTTGGTTTGTTATCTGTTAGATACCATTAGGCTTTAATGCTGCCACGGGCACTCTCAGTTATTAAAAATGACATTTACATAAAAATAATCTTAAGGCTCTTCATATTAATTTAAAAAGTAGTGGATTTGCCAGCTACTTTTCCTTCCCAGATTTGTAGAAATACTGGGAAGCATAAAAAAGAGAGAAAAGTCTCCTGTTTACTGGATCCAAGCTGTTACAAAAGACCTCTTTGGACATTCAGAATCCCACCCCCACCCACCTCATTTCTTTCCTCAGCATATGGAATTTAGGTAAGATATGTCCAGTTTCCCCTTTCCAATCCCATTTCTGTATAACAAAACCTGTATTTTTACACACTAACGCTGATGACGATATTCAGACATTATTCTAAACATCTTCACATGTCTAACCTCTGCAAACACTTCAGCAGATGAAATACTATCATAAGTAGCATGGCATTTACTTAGTCAAGACATAACTTTCTAGCTTACTCCCAATTTTGAGAGGCATATTTTGAATAGTAATTATAAACTACTTTATCTTCTTCTTTAAAATTAATGACCTTCACCATAATGACCATATATTCTAGTACTAGAGAAAGAATATGCTTCTTCTGTTTTTAACATTTTTTCTGGATTTCTTTTTTCTTCTGGTTCTTAACAAGTAAACGTTATTTTTAAAAGAAGGCACTACAGATAAAGAGTTTGAAGGGCCTCACTCCTCATTAAAGACGAATTAAAGAAAACTTCGTAAGCGAAGCTGACAACCTCAAACAATCAGTCACCTCAGTGGCTGTCTTGGGGGATTTGAGCAGCAGTGCCATGCAAACAGGGGCTGCTCCATAGCACAACCGTTACAGGTTTGTGTGGCGTGGTTTTTTCCGGTAGCAGGGGAGGGGGCGGCAGGGGTGGCTCCTGTGAGAAGCTGCTGGAAGCTCCCCCGGCTCCAAGTTGGACCCGCCTCTGGCCCAGGCCGACCCAGTCAGGGATGGTGGGAGCGCCTCTGGGAGAACAGATGGAAGAAGGGGAACCTGCAGGGAGTGGTGGGATTGGAATGTGAGAGGAACACCCCTGCAGATACCGAGGTCAGTGAAGGAGGAGGGGGAGGAGGGGCGCCTGAGGAGGCTGATGGCCCTGCAGCCCGTGG
>VYZV01012925.1:657-11691 GCA_013401275.1 Pandion haliaetus
GAGCACAGATATTCTTGCTGCCATCTTTCCTGCCACCTCCATTGCTTTTCCTTAGCGTATGTTCAGATGCTGCAAATCAAGCTTGCATTGTTATATATGCCTAAGGCTAAGCTCTTAAACATGGGTCACCTACAGTAATATGAGACAAATTGAATTTTAATAGAAAAGGAAATTAATAATCAAAATGATAGTCCTGCCAGATGGTCAGGGGAGGTTGAGAAGATAGGGCTACGAGTGTTATTTATGGGGAAATAGCACTTCTTAGTTGTGGACAGATTATTGATATTAAAATAATTGTTATTAGAAAAAACTCATTTGCAAAGAGTCTCAGAGTTGGAATAAATACTTCTTTCTGTGTCTGACTTGAATAGTAGAAGTGAAACAAAAACGAAACAGTGAGTGTTAAAGAAAAGGCATGTTCTAGAACATTGTTAATAATTATATTCTACTGTCTGTAACTCATGAGTGCTACTGTGTTGGAGTGCAACACAGGAAAGTATACCTGTGTACACACTACCTAATACGCTAGGCTGCTTTTTATAAAAATTCACCCATAAGCACAGACGCTAAATTTGACCAATCTTATTATTCCTAGTTCTGCAGGTATTACATTTTGAACTCTGAAGATGTCGTTACCGTGGCTAGCTCAGTGAGACAGAATACAGCACTAAGTATAGTCGCTTCCATGATTTTTTTCTTATTCCTAATAGCTAGCCGCATACACTTTAAAGTTAGATTAATTTGTCTTTTTCTGAAGACTAAACAGTTCAATTTGCATACATGAAGAGCATGGAGACAGGGAGAGGAAGGGAGGAAAACAGAATAAATTTTCAGGAGGGACTATGGGAGTTCTGATAAATGCAACAGGTTATTGCTACTGCTTGGATCATCACCAGAAATTTACATTTTTGTTCCTGTAAAGCATGAGGTATCTTGCAAGTCAGACTAAGGTTTTCCTTGGGCATTTTAATGCTTTTATATCTTTCTTTCTGCATTATACATGCTTAGTTATTCAAGGATCTAGAACAGACAGCTGCAGAAGCAGAGGGGAAAGACATGCTGTTTATCTGACTTGCACTCAGTTGGTAAAAGGTTTGGAACTGTTTCCATTTTGAGTAGATTTGTGAGACAGAGACTGACCCAACCTACACCCATCTATGTGAATTATCTTTGTGGGGAAAAAACCAAACCAACCCAAACCAAAAAAAAACCACCAAAAAAACCAAAGCACTGAAACCCCCCAAACCAAAAGCAATTTACACTGACGGGTGCTATACAGAATGCTAAGACTCGTGGAGGCATTTTTAAGACTGTAGTTGAAAGTGTAAAATACACAGTTTAGACAAGTAGTTCAGCTGTTAGGCAACACTGAAACCTCTTTATTATGACTAATTACTTCATAGGCATCCAGAAAATTTCCAGAAACCAGTGCTGGAAACAGGATAGATAGTTCAGAGTTGTCATCACAGAGTGCCAATATAACTTCAACTGGCAGTCATGTAAAAGCATTTGGCTACTGTAGCAAAAATAATGACTTTGGTTCACTCTGACTTTCATTTTTATTCTAAAAATATAGAGTGGAAACCAGATGAAACTGCTAAAGCTTTACCAGGCCTGACGTGGAATTGTTGGTATTTATGTGGGTTCCATTTAAAATAAAAGGTCAGGCCAGACATACTTGAAACTCAGTCCTAACTCAGAAAATACATGCCAGTTACAGTAAGCCTGGCTCAATTTTCTGGTTTGTGATGAGAAATTCAAATATTTTGTCACTAAATTCAGACCTAGATACTACACTGAAAGGCAGAGATTTTGGGGTGGGTTTCTTCTGGTGGAAAGCCTATGTAAGTCAGCAAAGCACCACATATTCCCATCTTCTCAAGGTGACTTGCGTAACTTTTTTGCTTTGTCTTTGACCATAGGAATGAACCAATATTTTTTTTTTATTTTATGTGCCATTAGGGCACAGTTGGAGATAGGCTGTGCCTTATTCTAATCCCTCCAGGATAAGACAAATTAATTGGACTGTTATAATTGCTCTGATAAGCCAAACACTCTCAGGACATATTCAAGCCACCCAAAAACTGTAATGAGATATATATGGTCATGTGAAATGTATTGTTTCTTGTGCTTTGGATTATCTATTAATATGCATTCAGGAAAATGAGTTTTCCTCTTGAGCAGAATTCTGTGGAGCACACTGGACCTTGGGCTTCCATCATGTAAATAGTAAGATAATACACAGTAGTATTTTACTCCCTGGTACTAGATGCCCTCTCAATATCTCAAAGTTGAACAAGCTCAAGAGTTCTCCAAACTGACAGCCAGAACATCTGGCTTCTTCAGAAGGAAGCAGAACCTGCTCTCTGAAGCATTGGAGAGAAATTCTGGCTTCACTGAAGGCAGTGACAGACTTGTGCAATTGTACCTAGAACTGACATGAGTCATGTGCAGAGATGGACAGAAAAGAAAATCATGTACTATGTGAGTGGTACCCAGGCTGTCTTTAATGTGATGCTGCTGCAAATTTCCTAAGTGAAGGGAAAAAAGAAACAAAGCAATGCCAATATACCTTTCCCAAGCTTTAAAGCAGTCTTGTGTATGTAGTTATTTAATTTACAGTTTTTGTTGCAATCTACTGACCTAATTAACAATCTAGGAATTGCTGCCAAGCAGTCATCAAGAGCAACATTTACCTTTAAACTTGCCTATCAGGGATGTGGTACTTCTAATGCTTTTCAATTCAAGTTTTCGACTCTCAGAGAACTAAGGAGGGAGGTCAGCAGAAGTGTCACCTTGGACTTCCAGAGGGCAGACTTTGGCCTGTTTAGGAGTCTGGCTGACAGAGTCCCTTGGGAGGTCATCCTGAAGGACAAAGGAGTCCAGGAAGACTGGACATTCTTCAAGAAGGAAAACTTAAAATGCAGGAGCAGGCCGTCCCCATGTACCAAAAAGACAAGCCAGTGGGGAAGAAGACTGGCGTGGCTGAACAGAGAGCTTTCGCTGGAACTCAGGAAAAAAAAGGAGATTTTATGACCTTTGGAAGAAGGGGCAGGCAACTCAGGAGGACTACAAGGATGTCATGAGGTTATGCAGGGAGAAAACTAGAAGGGCCAAAGCCCAACTAAAATTAATCTGGCTACTGCCATAAAAGGCAATAAAAAATGTTTCTATAAACACATTAGCAACAAAAGGAGGGCTAAGGAGAATCTCCATCCTTTATTGGATGCAGGGGAAAACACTGTGACAAAGGATGAGGAAAAGGCTGAGGTACTTAATGCCTTCTCCACCTCAGTCTTTAATAGTAAGACCAGTTGTTCTCCAGGTACCCAGCCCCCTGAGCTGGAAGACAGGGAAGAGGAGCAGAATGAAACCCCCATAATCCAAGGGGAAATGGTTAGCAGCCCGCTACACCACTTAGACACACACAAGTCTATGGGGCCACATGACATCCACCCAAGGGTACTGAGTGAGCTGGCGGAAGTGCTCACTGAGCCACTTTCCATCATTTGTCAGCAGTGCTGGCCAACCAAGAAGGTCCCAGTTGACTGGAGGTTAGCAAATGTGACACCTATCTACAAAAAGGGCCAGCAGGAGGATCCGGGGAACTACAGATCTCAGTCTGACCTCGGTGCCGGGGAATGTTATGGAGGAGACCATCTTGAGTGCCATCACAGCAGGTACAGACCACCAGGTGATCAGGCCCAGTCAGCATGGGTTTATGAAAGACAGGTCCTGCTTGACTAACCTGATCTCCTTCTAGGACAAGGTGACCTGCTTAGTGGATGAGGGAAAGGCTGTGGATGTTGCCTACTCAGGGTTTAGTGAAGCCTCTGACACTGTTTCCCACAGCATTCTCCTAGAGAAACTGGCTGCTCATGGCTTGGATGGGTGTACTCCTTGCTGGGTGAAAAAACTGTCAGGATGGCCAGGCCCAAATTGTTGTGGTGAATGGAGTTAAATCCACTTGGTGTCCCGTCACAAGTGGTGTTCCACAGGGCTCAGTACTGGGGCCAGTTCTCTTTAATATCTTTATCAATGATCTGGACGAGGGGATTGAGTGCACCCTCAGTAAGTTTGCAGATGACACCAAGTAGGGAGAGAGGGTTGATTTGCTCGAGGGTAGGAAGGCTCTACAGAGGGATCTGGACAGGCTGGATCGATGGGCCGAGGCCAGTTGTATGAGATTCAACAAGGCTGAGTGCTGGGTCCTGCACTTGGGACATAACAACCCCATGCAACGCTACAGGCTTGGGGAAGAGTGGCTGGAAAGCTGCGTGGTGGAAAAGGACCTGGCGGTGTTGGTCAACAGCTGGCTGAATATGAGCCAGCAGTGAGCCCAGGTGGTCAAGAAGGCCAATAGCATCCTGGCTTGCATCAGAAACAGTGTGGCCAGCAGGACTAGGGATGTGATCGTCCTCCTGTACTCAGCACTGGTGAGGCCGCACCTTGAATACTGTATTCAGTTTTGGGCCCGTCACTACAAGAAAGACATTGAGGTGCTGGAGCATGTCCAGAGAAGGGCAGCAAAGCTGATGAGGGGCCTGCAGCACAAGTCTTATGAGGAGCGGCTGAGGGAACTGGGGTTGTTTAGCCTGGAGAAAAGGAGGCTGAGGAGAGACCTTATCGCTCTCTACAACTACCTGAGAGGAGGTTATAGTGAGGTGGGTGTTGGTCTCTTCTGCCAAATAACAAGCGATAGGACAAGAAGAAACAGCCTCAAATTTTGCCAGGGGAGGTTTAGATTGGGTATTAGGAAAAATTTCTTCACTGAAAGGGTTGTCAGACATTGGAACAGGCTTCCCAGGGAAGTGGTTGAGTCACCATCCCTGAGGGTATTTAAAAGACATGTAGATGTGGTGCTTAGGGACATGGTTTAGTGGTGGACTTGGCAGTGTTAGGTTAACAGTTGGACTCAATGATCTCAAAGGTATTTTCCAACCTAAATGATTCTATGATTTTATAATTCCAATCTATGATTTGAACTGTTAGCATAAATAGTAAAGAAGTCCTCTGCATGGTCATTTTGGGAATCCCTCTTTTCTCTTGCTTGATCTGTCTGGTTTTCTGGGGAGTGATTAATTTACCTGTAATGAGGAATGAAAGGGAAAAAGGAAGTGGGAGGGTAGGTTTGCATTCTCTTCCTCTTCTCTGGACTCTTCATACTCTCTCCTATCCTCTCTCTCCTTTTTGTCTGCTGTTCCTATTACTTATTTTTCTTCTTTTTCATGCCTTCATTAATAAATTATGTTTAAACTTCCTTGGTTAACCTATACCTTTTTTCCCTCTCTCATTCCAATTTCTCATGTCATTGTCCAAAGTTGTAAATTCACCTCCTGTTCTCTAATCTGTTCCTCTTCCTGTCATCACTTTATTTCAAGCCTGCTCTCTGCCCTGCCTCAGCATTTTGAAAATTCATAATTGTCTCCCCTCTTCTCTCCTTCTTTTAAAGTGTTGATACCATATTCACACAGCAGGGATGTGCAAAGTGGAGACAGGGATAGCAAGTCAGGAAGGAAGCTTTTATATCCATAAAATGACAAAGCAGCAGGTATCTGCAAATGAATGTGGTTGTACCTGAATTCTCTCTCCATCCTGGGACCAATATGATAGAGAAGCACACTATGAAAACACCGAACACACAGTCCATCAGCAGTTTACGCTGTTGCTTTTAGCTTTGGGCCATTCCAAGCGTAATTCAGGAATGATGGAGCTAAGTCAGTCTAATTCTTAACACAATAGTAGTTTACTTTCAGACCTAATAAACCATAAATCTTTTGCTTTGTGTCTTGCTGCCTAAAAAGTATTACTGCCTTAAAAGTTTTGTTCTTTTCTAATGGGAAGAAAAATAGGGGGCATAGTGGAATTCCCAAGAAAGAGTATAAAGGGGAAACAGAATAATAGAAGCAAAACTTTAAAGTAATTTCTCTTGCTGAATGTATATTTAAAAAGGGGAATATACCACAATAATCAACCACGTTTTTTGCCTTCAGCCTGTCTGAGGCCATGTGGTTTGGAGATCTGATCACTAGTCCGAAAAGGAAAGGCTGTTTGCAAGATTTCTGGGGTGTTTTTTCCTGGAAAAGGTGAGAGGACAAAAGCAGAAATCTATGACATACACTTTATGACTTATAAGGAAAGTATTCATCTATCTATCTGTCTGTCTGTCATCTATCTGTCTCTCTCTCTTTCTCTTTCTACATACATATGTAGAGAGACTCATGTATTTCAAGCTGTCACTAAATTGATTTGGAGGCAGGTATTTCTTTCATTTACTGCTCTGAGGGTTAGGTTAAAAACGCTAAATTTGATACACATCTTGAACCAAGTGAATTGGATTTTCTTATTTGGTTTGCTCTTTCACATTCACTGTTCAGTATTTTCTGGAGTTATGCATGGTATTTCCATCGGTAATAACAGTTCTGACTATCTGGAAACAGAATAATACCAAAGCAGAAGATAGTGTTTGAACATTCAAATGGCATTTTGTAACAATCATGCTTGCTTAATACACCTCAAAACATTTTGTCTTGTAGAGTATCTGTGTAATTTTGATACCATTTCTAAACTGATATTTTGGGTGAGCATGAGTAGCTGGTTCATTGTTGTATAAATCAGTCATTACTTTCTCATTTCTGTTTGTGCTGTCTTCTAGTATTCATTTTCTTTAATAGTGTGAACTTTGGTTTTGTTTCTCGTTCAAACCACTGCTTCCATTCCATTTTCTTTTAAACGGGTTCATAGGGCAGTCCTTTGCCCATTTTCATTATTTTGTTTTTTTTTTCCTGCGGTGTAACTAAAACAATTTTCTGATTAAATTGACTATTAATAAACGTTATTTACATTAATTTGCACTTGTAATAGCATCGCTAGAGGGCAGTATTGATTCAATTAGGCACACTGGTGCTCACTGGAACTGTAAAGGCAGAAAAGCCTCCAGTATAAACATCCTTACATTTTTAATAAATGGTCATGGCTTTCATGTCCGTTTTTCGTCATATACTATGCCTAAAAAGTAATAGTCACCATGTGTATTAGATACTGTTTTATGTAACTTTAATGCAGGTAAAAGAACATTCTATGATATTTTTATGAAAAAGAATGTGCATGGAGCTTAGTAGAAAGTAGATGTCATTGAAGTTATTGTAAATTGTCATTTATATACATGACTTCATTAGAATTAATTATTAAAGTGTTAAATTTTTATAATAAATAAAAATACAGGTTTGTCCATATGTTGTTTCTCAGGGAAAATGTTTGCTGTGAAAAATAAATATCTTATAATTCATTAACTGTCTCCTTGAAAAATCTCATTACAGTACATTTTAAAATAATGGACAGAAAAGATAACCAGGATTGTAAATTAAGACACTGACTCATTTGTTCTTATTGATTTACAGGTCTCCTGACAAATGCAGCAACACAGAATCCTCGTAGGAGTGGTTTAGGCTCTGTGTGAGCTACTTAGTCAAGTTTCACTGCTGTTGATCATCATCCGTTATATGTCATCAACTCAACTGTCTGTTTCTCTGTATCTCATGAATGACAGCATAATTCCTCTACATTATGAGCTAACGTTTGTTCTACCATACTAAGGATCACTGGACTAAGGAATATAGAAAAAGAGATATGCTTGGGCATTAGCAATACAAAAAAGTCCATGGTTAACATTTCATCTGCTTTACACACCACTGCTGGACTTGCTGTTACCTACATGTTTTAATCCGAAGAGTCTGCTACAATGAAGAGTATCATCCCAATCAGCCTTAGAGAAGACTGTTTTGCCTATGGGAGGACACTAAGGTGCAAAAGAGAAACTCTTCTTGTGCCCTAAACTGTCTGAATTGCTTTTATTTTCTTATACTTTCAGTATATACAATAGACCAAAGAGCAAAATCTATTTTAAAGTGGACACAATCTTACTGTTAACAGAGTTATGTCATTAAATTGTAGGAGGTCTCCACAAAGACATGATTCCAGCTTTCACAAAGCTGAGATGTTGTCCAGCAGAAGTCTTTATGGAAAGCTGCAGTAAAATCTAACTCAGAGACCTGCTCTTGAAATGCCACGTTCGAGAGACATAATGGAGCACTGAGAGAAAACGACCGATGAAAAACTCGGACAAAAAGAACACAAACTGTCTACACGGCACCTTTATTCCTCTGTACTTAGATTGACTTTCTCGTACTAAAATCATTTTCAGTTTTAACCAGTTAAACATGCCTCTTCTACAGTTCCATTTTTGATAGTTAAAGTTGGATAATACAGTATTTGCAAAGAGCATGTTTGGTCATCTGTGGCCTATGTCTCATCTGATACACCATTTAGCACCAGAAATCAAATTAAAGAGAAAACAAAAGTAACACTTGTTTGAAAGAGATCATTAAATGTATTTTGAAAAGCCTAAAGTTATATATTTAACAGTTTTTATATGTTGTATATTTGTAGAAAATCCTATTTAACAATTAACGTGATAACTCTGACAGTCATGACAAGTGGTTCAGAGTTAAGTTGTGTTTTATTACTTCAGTTGTCTCTGAAGTGACTGGTGTCGTTTGCTTTCTTCCATTGGGACATTCTGGATGTAAAGCATGACCAGAGAGGACTGTGTAGAAAAAGCAAAGAATAATGTTGTTTATATTACATAAATGCATTCAACCATTGCACTGTTGGAAGGCATTTTTTATTTTTATTTTATTTTTATTTTTTGTCTTTATGTACTGATAAAAATAGAGTGTAAAATATTTTACTCATTGCTCTTCATAGCAAGGTTTGTTTTTCTTTTTTTCTTTCTCTCTCTCTCTCTCTCTCCCCCCCTGTTTTTATGGAAGGGTCAGTTTGAAGCCTGTTGCTTGATCCTATTTTCAGTGTTTTACCTCATTGTTAGAAAGCCCACTTTTTCAACATTATTGGTTAGTGAAAATTTAGCAAAGACAGCATAGACGAGGGGGAAATTATGATAAAACAGAAACAAACAAAACCTTGTTCCCGTTTACTGTACCTTTCAGTATGTAAGTTTGGTACATATTGGTATGATGCAATCAAAAAGGGAGCTTAATTTCTTCCTGGCAAATGTATTATGGTTTTAAGTATACTACCTAATACTCCAATTAACTTTTAGTGTTATGCTAGTTCTATTCTACTAAAGAAAAGTATATAGGGACTGTTCAAGTGACCATAGATGAAAGGTACAAAAATGAAAAGTTGATTAAAGAATTTTTTTTTTAAGGCCTGCTCTAATACTGAGGCTTATTTAATGCAGAGGTTGCAGGAAACATGAACTATAGACCATTTTGTCTTCAAGTAAAATAAATATATACAAAATTCTTATTTAATCTTAGGTTTTTGACCAGTGTCAAAGTAGCAATTAAAGCCCAGCCACTTGAAAAGTGTTATGGACTGACTGCACTATAAATGACCAATGTCAGGTTTAAAATGTCATGCAATAAATTATGGTAAATACATTTACTGTACACGTAGACCTCAAGAGTCAGATCCCTCACTCTACCAACTCTCTGGTTTGATTTATTTTAAAGGGAGTGTAGTAGCCTTATTTAGTAAACGCAGAACAATTAAAGATGTTACATCATTTCTGTTGCTTTACAGTATTCAGTTTTGTGTTGGTTCAGCTAAATTATGAAAAATAAAGAAAATCCTTTTATAAGTGAGACTTTTGTTCCCTGAGCATGACATCACCAAAGAAATTTCACCAGGTGATAAATAAGGTGGGGGCACAGAGAGGAAGACTTAGCGATGGAATGGGAAATTGAGTACATGGGTTGTGTTTTGAAATTGAAGTTTTACCCTTCCCTTTTCAGGTCTTGGGTACCTTCATTCTGGTATGCTCAGTTATAGATCAGGTCATTTATTTGCTGGAAGCCAGATCCCACTAGAGGATCTAAAAATGGCCATCTGATATCTTTACACCTAAAATCATACCTTCCAATCAGTTCTGAATATGCAACCTTATGTCTTTGTTTTCTGAGTACTTTAAATGCTCAACAAAAGGTAGATGTACATCATTTATAAGGTCTACTCTGGGTAAGAAATATCAAAGACAAAAGATTCTGATTATTCATCAGACACCTCAAGGCACTTACTTTTTGTACTTTTCTCTCCTCCCCCAAAATGTACAGTTTTAAACAAACAAAATATACTGGCTGCCTTTGTCACTGTGAATTACTACTCTAAGAGCAGTGGTGAAATGTTTCTCTCTCAGGAACAATATGTTTTCAGAATATTGTGAACGTCTAATTTTACAAAACTAAGTTACATAAAAAAAATTGTTTGTTTCTGAAAGTATTTTATATGCCTCTTCCAGAGCAAAATTTGAAACACAGAGGGGAATGTCTTATTTGAATGCTATTAAATATCCTTCATTTCTCAGCTTGCAAACAAGTAACTTTTTGAAAACACACTGGAAAGGGAACAGAAGAATACAGAAAAACACATAATAGACTAATAAAAACAACCTCTAGAAATGCAGTAAACTTTTAAACATTTTTAAAAAAAAAACCTTCTCCGTAGCTTTCTGTTAGCCAAGGCAAGGACAGATTTAACTACTGCTTTAAATATCTGGGATATCAAATGGAGCAAATATTAACACACTATAGTAATCAATATGACACATCATTCACCAATTTCATAATTATGCTTTTAGCGCCTTTTTTTTTTTCCCCCAATTCATTTCTTCTCTGCAGTAGATCAGGTTTTATGCATGTGGTATTCTCAATCATTCACTTGTTTACTGAAACTGTACCCACATGTTGTTGCATAAATCTTTAACCCAGGCACTTACTATCTTATGTAGCTTATTCATCACAATTGTGAGTACTAATTAGAGTTTCCAGAAGAAAATTAAGAATTCAATACTGTGTCTGAAGAGCCTATATGGCCATGAGGAACAGCTGAAGTAGAAGGCGGTAAATTGATTGGTTGACAGGAAATTCACAGCACTGACTGCCTGGGCCACTGAACTAGCAGAAGGAAAAAAGCACAAGCCGACACAAGAAACCAAAAAACCAACATGGAATA
>VYZV01012927.1:6014-16363 GCA_013401275.1 Pandion haliaetus
GGGGGGGGAGTGCTCTTCCAGGGACTTAAAGATAGAAATATCACCTTTTATTACTAATAGTGTAATTCTTGTCATATAAGTAGTTTTTCTGTTATGCCGGTTTAATTCTGCATTAGTAAGATCCCATATCAAAATAATGTAAGTGACAATGTCCATTAAAGAATATATTACCAGGAGTTTCTTTACCGCTTTTGGTTTTTTCTTGGATCCAGAGCTAATGAAAATTTGTCTCAGCTGTCAATGTTAAGCCAGATACCTAAAAAGTCAATGATACAAAAAACCCAAACATATTGGAAGGTGTTTGAAAAAAGACAATGTGTCTAGCGGATTATATAGAGAATCAGAGATTTGCTTTGAGATGTTTCCAAGATTCAGCATATTTATATTGGAAAGAACACACAATTAGTTTTAGTTAGTTTGAAGGTGTAATTCTTCGGTGCAAGTTCTTTGGAAGACTGTGATACTGGTTCCCAAATGAAGAAACACGCCTCATCCGTGAAACATGCTAGCATACCTGTGTGGGATGATAGCCAATAAACTGGGATACTGGGGCAGGACAAGCAGCTGGGAGGGCACACACAGTCACGGCAGCAACCCAGAAAGAATGGAGAAGCTTGAGGGCCGTGGGGATGGTGAAGACCACTGCAGTGAAAGCAAACTTAGAGAAAAAAAAAATAGTGGAGAATTACTGTTGGAAGAGAATAGCTCTGCTTCTTTCAGGAATATGCTAGAGTTAGAGAAAAGAACTATGGTGTAACATTACAAAGTCCACATTTCTTGCATTCTAGTAATGGGAGTAGCCCTTCTTCCAGTAGATTTGGGGATACTCTTCTTCTTTTCCATTTTTTTTGTCATTTCTTTGAAGGCAATTATGATCCATTCAGTTATGACTGATACACAGGTGACCTCAAATGACTACTCACAATGCCTACAATTTTTATTATTAGAAATTTTTTTTTATAATGAGCAAATTTCTCCAAACCTTAAGTCCAGCCTCCTCTCTGTTTCTGTGATTTGTGTAATCTTGTATTCAGTAGCATTGTTACCTTTTGGCACTCCCTTTATCTTTTATATACATTTGATAAATTTTGTATTAATGTGGAATGTAAGCTTTTTAATTCTATATATGTACACTGTGAAAAGGATTTCTAAGAGTAGCATAATACTTAAAACATGAACTTCCACTACAGGGTTTGCCTTGTATCAACATGAACAAATGTGCTTCAGGTGAGAACCCTAATTTTCTTAGAGGTAGAATTGTAGGGTCATAGGAACATAGGGTAATTCAGCTTGGAAGAGGCCTCAGGAGGTCCCAAGTTCAATCCCCTGCTAAGCGGGGAGTTAGCTACAACGTCAGTCGAGGTTGCCCAGGGCGTTATCCAGTCATGTCTCAAACCTCCAAGGATGGAGACTGCACAGCCTCTCTGGGTGACCTGCTCCACTGCCTGACTGGCCTCATGGGATAAAAGTTCTTCCTTACATCCAGTCCGAACCTCTTTTATTTCAACTTATATCTGTTGCTTTTTTGTGCTTCCACTGTGTGCCATTGAAGGGCCTGGCTCCATCTTGGTAGCCACTCCTAGGTACTAGCAGGCTGCTGCTAGGTCAGCCTGAGTCTGTGTGCAGACAAGGTGAGATAGTAAACCAGGTCCAGGGTCCACCTAGCAGCAGGAGATGGGAGAAGAGGCAGGAGTTAGAGGGAGTTATCCAGGAGACAAACTATCTACTGTGTAGAAGTTCAGCCAGAAAACAGGACCAGAGACAAGAGTGGAGGCAAGGATATACATGATGCAGCGCAGGCAATGACTAAAGGTCTACACCTGAGCTGAAATGCAGCTCTTGGAGCAGTGGGCAAAGAAATGTGGTGGATACAGACCCCAGGTGAAGTTCATCAAGGCCATTAAGGTTTATCAGTGCAATGAAGGCCCACAAATGTTCCCGCATTTTCCTTGTTCACTGTTTTACTATGAATGTAGCAGTAGACGATCTTGTTGCCCTTAATGTCCATTGGCAACTCTCAACTGAGCTTTGGATTTCCTAACACTATTGTTTTTAGTCTGTCCCTGTTTCTACCTCATATATAGTACCTTTTTTTCATTTGAGCTCTGCCTTGAGTTTCACGCTTAGCTAAGATGGGTCTCCTGATATCTCTGCTTGTTTTCTGAAGTACTCTGGGATGGACTACTCTTGTACTTGGAGGACGTTGTCTTTAAAGACCTGCCAGTTTTTATGAGCTCCTCTGCTCTTCCGAGCTGTCTTTCATAGGATCCCACCCACTAGTTTTCTGAATAAGGGGGTAGCAGCTACAACTGTGTGGCTTCCTTGTTCTGCACTTTGCTTTGTAGGTGCTTTCTTATTTGTTTGTTGATCAATTTTTTGTGTCTTTTAAGTCTGAGTAAAAATGCATTACTTTTTTACCACAAAACAACAAATTACTCTTGACTTGCTGGGTGGGAAGCACCATTAGATAAGTCAAGTCCTTTCACCAGCAAAGCACAGTTGTCTAGGGTGCCTACATTTTACTAGCTAATTTTTAAGCCGCCTGAATTTGTTAATATGAAGTTCCGTGGTGTGTTATATTTGTCTTATTTCCCTCTCAATGCTTTCATTCTGCAGTGGAAGCAAGACCCTACTTTTCTCAAGGAACAACATATACTCCTGCATCCTACTTGTCTATGTATACTTTCTGGCATCAGAAATCTGAGGCTTAGAATTTACTTTTGTAGTAATGAAACAATGTGACAGAACTAGAGAGTAAACATCATTTTCAGTCCAATGTCATTGCCTTTTCCTGAAATCAACTTTGCCAATGTAACTAATGACTTGGCAAAATAAGGGGATTCCATGAGCCTGCACTTCATTATTATGTATTGAACAGATGTAAAAAGTTCATGGTGACTTAGTTTGCACTATTTCTAAGTAGGAAGTTTTTTTTAAAACTCTGTAGTTGGACCTGAGAAACAGCAGATTGTTCCTGGCCCTGATGAATTCCTGAAACCTGCAGGAATGAAGAAGGCGAAAAGGGTTCTGTTGCCACCTATGTGCATGACACCACTTCAGGCTGTTCTTTATTCTTGTTCCCCTTTGATGTTATGGTTGGCTTCACATATAGGGAAGAGCTTGCTAAAATACCAGGGTGTGATAGTATAAACACACCATCTAAAGAATGCTGGGAACTCCTACAGAAATCAGGAAGGCTCAGTGTGTTTTCCCACAAGCAAATATCATCCCATACCCCCTCCAGTGCAGGCCAATGTCACAATCTGGCCCTTCTACTTTTCATTCTGAAGAAGTTACTTTCTGTCTCTCCTGAGATTTATGCCTTGCATACATGTATCCTGTGCACTGCTGGACTCGGATTTAGACTCTGTGGGTGATCATCTGCCCCCACAGGCCATTGTACATTTTGTAAAACACAGTGGAACTGATAAAAGGGAGAAAGGGCATCCAGGTGAATTGCCAGAAGCAGCCCTCAGGTTTCGTGAGCCTCCTGAAAATACAATAGGGATAAGAATAAATACACTTTCATCCCTTGATGCTAGTGCATGGTAACGTGACTACCTGAAACTCCTAAGGTTCTGTATTTTCAACATTAGTATCTTTTGTTTAAAGCTAGCTCTTAATTAGGTGAATATTGTGGGAAGTCTATTAAAGAAGAAACACCATCCTTGCCAAAACCCACAATTACATTCCTCATTACCTAAACAGTGAACTGTTTGAACACAAATGGCTTTCATGTAGTATAAGGGACGCTGTAGTAGATGAACATCTAAATGCTTAGATAAACTTGTAAATGTATATAAATGTTTATTCCAACTATGCTCCTAAGTAGATTTTTCAAGTCAAGAAAACTAGATAGAATTCTATCCTAGATAGAATGCACAATGGAGAAAAGTTTGTTTCAAACTTAGGTCTGTAAATAAATTGGCAAAACAAGCAATTCTGCAAAAACCAAAAAAAACTGCAATTAAAAAACCAGACATTACCATAAATACAGCAGGGAGAAAGTGCTCTGTCACCTGGAGAGTATTTCAAATGTTGATTCCTCAGGAGGATTTCTGTGTGATACTTTTAATATACCACCAGATATAAAATTTTGTTAAAATTTTGCTTGTCTCATTGAAAGATTATTTATCTGTTGTCCATTTACTCTTAAGCAATACTTTACTGGGATGACTTCAATTCCACTTTTGCAAGTTGTTAATGTAGATGGGAAGTACTTGCTCAGGTAAGCAATGCTTTTTGATTTAAATGGAAATAGCTTGCTTGGGTAAATGACTGCATGGTAAGACCAATTGTTCCTCCATTTGCTTAGTCTTTTCTGCTGCCTGCAAATCATCAAATGTGCATCTGTTCACTCTTCGATAACTATAGAAAGAAAAAAGTTTTGTTCTTCAAACCTGCTGACACAGATTTTGTCTGATAGGCCATTCCCTGGTTCAGTGGGATTTCCAAATTTATGAAAATTCAGTATCAAGCTATGTGCTGAGGGTTGAGGTCTTTACTGAAAGGAAAAGAAAAACTTGTAACTCTCTAATAAAGGCTTAATATGTGTGAATGGCTTTCTTTTACTTAGTCTGTGCACCTTGAATTTAAAATATTTTCTGGTTTCCCTCCTGTCCCCTTTCTCAGTCTTTCTGGATTGTCGTAGGCGATCAGACCTTTCTAGGGCTGCATAAGTAGTGATGACAGCAGAAAATTCTTCAGAGATAACCCTTAAGTCCTTAAGAATATGTTGTTGATGTGAGCAGCAACAAAGGTGGCCTGGTTAGAAGGGGAAAAGTACTGTGACAAAGAAAAGGTCTGCTGAAAAATACTTCCAGAGGAAGGCCTGCCAGCCTGGAAGTTGGAGCCTACAAACTAGCTCTGTGAACAAAAACATCCTTGAAAAGTGCAGCAGACATCTTTGAAGTACAACTGGGGGACCTAGAAGCCAGAGGCACCCTGAGATACCACCACCATGTGCAAAAACCAAGGAACTGAAACAGCAACTTACCATCTGAGAAGGTGGAAAAGAGTCTGGAAAAATAATTGTTCTGAAAGAACAGAAAACATTGTCACCTGATGGCCGTTACATATTAAAAATCAAAATTAACAGTATCTATTGGCTGCTCAAAGTAGTATGTCCTATGTTATATAAAGGACTTAATTTTTGTCCCAAATAGAGCCTCTCTCTCTGAGAACATCCCATGCTGCACGTAATTCTTTTTCCTAAGCAGGCTAAATTTTCTGCAGCAGCTTTCTATGAGAGGTTGGACTCTCCCCAGGGAGGCCCAGCTGACTCCAGACTCTGACACGGATCACCTCTGAAGGGAGGCTCTGTCTGTTATCTTACTGGCCCTCCTTTGGGCCCCATTTTGGGGTCAGTTTGGTTTATCGTCCCACCTCTGGGACATTTGGGTTCCCCTCTGGGATCAGTTTGTCCTCCCATATAAGTATGGTTTATCTCCATATAAGTAATCTATTATATCTGCTGTTACGTTGTTGATAAGTTGCTTCACTAATAAGTTTATAGCAAACTGTAGTGGTGTATACCTACTTGGCTGTTGCTGTTACTGATTGTTGCTATACAATTGATTTCTGCTATTATTTATTGTTCTTATACCTTTGATATTATATTGATGATAGTAATTTGTAATAGCGTGAGATATATATATATAGATATAGATATATAGATATATAATATTTGCTCTGCTAGTGGTGATTTTGTGGTATTTGTGGTAATCTGTGATAAAGTGGAGAAATTTAGAGGATAAAGCTTCTGTGTCCTTGTGTATTATGGAATCTTACGAACTCATGATGGTGATCTCTACACACCCGCATACTGGGTAACCCTTTAGTTCATGATAGTTGTACATGATTGATTGCTTGTTTGTATGAATTTTGTATTCAGATTCAAACTTACGATTTTTTCAAACCAGACATATTGATATATTTTAATGAATAACTTTTGTGGAAAATTCTTTAAAAACTAATGACTTTATTTTCTCCATTAACAATGTATTTCCTTTTAGTGCTTTTTTAAGTATCTAAAAGAAAGTACAGTGAGGTTATTAAGAGCTTTATGTACCTTAAAGATATGAAGGGCATTTCTAGATATATTTTTGTAGTACTGGGAATGAAAGCCAGCGGTGAAGCCTCTATGCAGCATTAAGAATCTTCAGAACTTGTGTTGCAAGGCTCCTGGAGATAACATTTCCTTTTACATTACACTTGAACTCTGTCACTTTTCACCATGAGATTTTCACACCTAATGATTCCTTTGACCTATGAGAGGAAACCAGCAGTAACTGTAAACCTTATTTTGTGACTATATCTTTCCTTTCTTTGACTTGTTCTAATCTCCACTTTGCTGTGAAGAACAATGAAAATGCCTGCAAGTCTCCATCAATATCCATGTTAACTTAATACTTATTTTTCAGCCTGGAACTGTAAGACTCACTGTGACTGTGACTCACTCCATTTAACTTCAATCTGCTTCACTTTCTGTCTTTTTTATTTTTTTCTGGCTGCTGTAGTGGACACACCTTCAGCTATGACCTTCCTGTAATCATTTTCAAATTCTTATTTTAGACAAATAACTGGGGAGCTACAAGTAATGATAACTATGACTCTTTGATTTGATGTAGAGAGGGTATATTACTGGAAACTTCTGAACGATGTTTTCAAATAAGTATGAAATTTAACACAAAGATGTCTTTCCAGCCTAGGTATGTTAAGCGGTAAGCTAAAACCTCTTAAAAAGCAAGTTTTCTGGAAAAGTAATGTAAGACTTCTGCAGGGCCAAACAGATAGCTTGGTGCCTAGTTCTCAGTTCTCTTACATGTTTTAGAAAGTGCTCCTCTTTGTTAAGGCCTTTGTGGGGAAAAAAGACTAGAAATTCCATCAGAAAAGTTCTCAAGGTGTATGTTTTTAGAAGCTTCTTTATAAAAAAATCCTGCTGGGTTGGAGAAAAATAGTTAATGTTCCAAGAGCTCTTATGCTGCTGTCATTTAGTGCCTTGAGAGTGTTGTTATACTTCCACATGTTCTTTATCCCTGTTTCTTCTCTGATTTGGATTTACAAGGTTGAAATGCAAAGCATTTACAAACGTGACCTCACATCAGCTGAAAAGTCTGAAGTGAAGATTTGATCATATCATGTTAAGATAATCTAGCAAATAAGAAGGAGAATGACTAAGCAAAATGAATTTTCCGGTGTCAATCATTCTTTTGTTTTGAAATATTTGTTACCTATTAACATTAATGAGCTAGGTGAAAAGCAAAACTTTAAATGCCACCTCATACCTAAGAAATGAGATTTTAATTTAAGAGATAGAAAAATTGGAAATTTTACCTGATTCCTGTTATTTTTTTTTTTTAAATCAGAGCCAAAGTCAAGCTTCTGCAAATAATCTTGGTTTATTGTCATTGAAGGGCTATGGTGGTAATTATACAAATGGACAGTTACATTTCTCTTTATATTTGAATTATTTTTTCCTGAAAGTAGGTGCTATATTTTGTGAAGGTAGGTGTTTCTCTCTACAAGACCTGAGCTGACTGTTCTGTTGAAAGGCACTGAACTAACAGCTGTGCAAAGCATGATTCTCTATTTAATTAGTACACGGAACTCAAGTAATGAGATTTTGGGGGGTTTTGTACCCTGTTCTACTAGTGAGTCTTTTTCTCTGCTCTGGGGTAACCATCTATATCTCAAGAATTATGGCTTACCTATGTATAACCACCAAGTTTTAATTAACTTGCACTTCACTAGTGAAACAAAAATACTGAATGCCTCTAAAAATAAACTGCTCTAGAGTCTTTGGCTTCATCAGAGGCAAGTTGGTCTCAGGTTTTGCCTTTTAGAAATACTTTTAGAGAGACAAATATTTAATATGGGCCTCAAAACAGGCCTTAGAAGTCTGTCCTGGTTAAAGTTGTCATTTAATTTTGAGTTAGTTTATTTGAAATGCCATTATAGCAAGAATCAACAAGATTTGTTATTAAAAAATATCTTCCCACAAAGAAGGATGGGTTGACCACCAAAGACTATGCCGTATGATTCAGATGGTTTGGATGCATGTGTTATAGTGTGTAATTATTGATGTACATTTACTTCTTACAGGCATAAGCTTTGGGTTTTTTCTCACCATTTCATTAACCAAATTCTTTCTCATTTTAAACGTAACATGCATAGTAGTGTTTCCACTTCCATGGATATGGATTCTATCTTTATTTAATCCACACAGCTTTTAGAAACAAATCTTAACTTCTAAATTAAGAAAGGGGTGGTTTAACATTGCTTGTTTTTATGCAGGCAGAAATACCTTATCTGCGATTTTTTTTATAATGTTGTTTGTAAGCTCTGGAGATACTAATGCTAATTTCATCTTTGTTATACTCCTGAATAATCTGTTCTGTGGCTTTGTGCATTGCCGACATACAATGTTCAGAGGGTTTTTTCCTTAGTGAAGCCTGTTGTTTAGTCTTGCTATCACTAAAGCTTGTTATCATTTATCCTGCTCATTCAGCTGCAAGGTTCAATCCCTGTCCATCTAGTTTCCCTAATGCCCCATGTCTTTACTTGCCTGAAACTGTTATAATGTCCTATTTTTTATTTAGTAGCATAATCTGATTTTAGCTTAGAAAGATAATAGCTGATCATGTGTGTATGATCATTCATAGCTTACCTTGTGCTATGGTGTAGTGTTTAGTATTTAGGACACTGAAAAATAAAGGAAATGCAATGGTAAAGCAAAAAGGGAAAACTGTGGAACAGAATATAACAGAAAAAAATAATATAGATATTTCAAGCCAAGATTTCTAAGAAATTTCCTTCTCTAGGAAGTGAAATAAAATAGACTTAGCTCCTGATTTGGCTTGATTATCTGCACAAAGGTATATGGGAGAATTGGAAACTTCTATACCTGACTGTGCATGGACTACCTCAACACTGGGCCCTGCCATGCAGGAGTAGGTACATGTCATGTAGTCATTCTTTCTCCCATCTATAGGAAGATGGACAAACGAACTCTCTTTACCCCCTGAATCATATTGATCAGAACAGCTGAGTTGACAAGGAAGAGAGAGGTCAAGAAGTATTCGGATATGCAATGGTATGAATTGGAAGCCATGTTCTTATACCAGTATAAAATGATAGCTTGTGGGTAGTCTTTTCAGAGTCTTTTGAGTCCTCTGGGCCGTGAGCTGCTGACAGCTGCTTCCAGAAATAATATTCCATCTCACACTTTCTCAGAATAAGGGGTTAGTTCATGGTTCCAGTTATTCAAGTAGGTAAACTAGACATTGCATCCATGAAATGAAAGAAATGTGACCGAGCAAAGAGGCATCCGCACCACTACACCTGTTCAATATACACAGGTCTAAAAATTACTTCTGGAATGAAGTACTGCATAGCACAAATAGGAAAGGTTCAACCGGTGCTCAGCTTGCAATGCCGATTTTTCAAAAACAGAAGGCTGATCTGAGCTTGCAGACATGCACAAAACTTCATCTGTGTGTACAAATCTGGTATTTGGATATGAATTCATTCCGTATGTACACACCTTTTTTGGGAGGTACAAGTCAGTCTCCAAGTTCTTGAATGTATTTCTGAAGACCATTTTCCAATATGCAACTTCTTCAGAAAGAATGACAATTTCTAATATTTTTTTTCAAGATAAGCATTTGCTTAACATTCTTGGCTAAAATGGATTTTTCAAGAAATGTGTGGTGAGCTTGTCTCTGTGACTAGATTCTGACTTAAGTCTGAAACAAGACTGGAAAGTAGCAGGTTGAGAAAATGAGCTTTATAAACTGGCAACTCAGAGAAGAAAAATAATTTATACTGGCATTTCTAAAATGAAAATTATAAAATTCTAGGGTTTTCACTGTTTTTTATCACAAATATATATTTAATGTTATGCCTTGATTCATAACAATCCTTGAGATATCTTTACTGTCAGGATGTTTCATAATGGCCAGATTTGCTGCCATACTTCACCCTTAATTTCAATGGCAGTCTCTGCTGATTCTGCTTCCTTTTCTTTCCAGAAAAGTATGTCTGTGAAGTACTGAGAGTTTTATACTTGATTAAAGAGGCAGGAGTTTTGCTCTGCTATCATGATTAGCCAGATGACCAGAAATGTCTACCATTTCTGTCTGTTATCAGTTCATGTTATTTTTATGTAATACTGATTTGATGAAAAATAAATACATGATAGGATTTTTGAAAAATAACTATACAAATTCCAGTTATTGTGCCTTCTACCTATTCAAAATTTCTGTTCTAGTTATATCCAAGCCGATCTAGCTAAATAAAATTCAGTAAGATCTAATACTCTGAACTTTTTTGTTGCCTATTATATGCTA
>VYZV01012929.1:12334-64061 GCA_013401275.1 Pandion haliaetus
GGGGGGAGGGCGCGGGCACCGCAGCCCTGCCCCCGCAGCACACCGCCTCGGCGGCGCCAGCGCCGCGGCCCCTCACGCCGCCTCCCGCTCCCACGGGATGAGCTAAGGCCGGTGAAACGCGCGGGGCGGGAAGGGNGGAGTACCTGCCCCGGTGCCGCCATGTTGCCCGCGGCTCGGCGTCGCCGTCGCCCAGGGAACGGGGCCGGGGCCCGGGCAGTTGGCCGCGCGCAGAGCTCCTCCCCCCGGGACCCGGTCGCCTGCTCTCACCGCTGGCCGGGCGCCATTTTGGCTTTCTGGCATACTCGCCTTAGTGCTTCGCCATGGGCTTACGGGGCGCTGTGGCTGGCCTTTCCTCACCGCGTGCTGCCCGTGTGCAGCACTGTCACAGCAGCGGTGGCTCCGGAGCAGGGGGTTGATGGGCCTCTGTGGCAGATGCCTTGAGAGTAACCCAGCATTGCCCACGGGCCTCAGGGCAGGCAAGGCTGAGGTGAGCTGCCTTCACAGCCCCTGCCGAGGATGCAGCTTGCAGGCCCCTCGGGTGCCTGGTGGCATGCCACCCAGGAAGGAGCCTGCATGAGGAGGGATCCCTCAGCCCAACAGTTCCACCTGATCTTCTCAGTTCTTTGCAGCACGTCCAGCCAGTCAGTCACAGCAGCATGGGTGAACTGCACAGTTCACGGCAAACATCACAGGTGGTGTTTGGAAGGAGGGCACAGGCACATAAGGACGTGGCATACTTAAAAACAGCATCATGGAGTCTGTGAGACCAGTCCCAGCGAGAAGGCGGCAGAGGAGGTCTGAGGTACTCCTGCGCCCCGAGGGCTGTGCCACCTCAGGGCCAATGCCCACATCTGCCTTCCCGATCCGCTGCCTCAAAGCCTGTGTGGAGAGACATGATGAGGCAATGTCAGAATATCATGCACCATGAAGCAATGTTTCCATGGCCGTTTTAATTTAGATCATACCATTTTCCTACTCCAAATAGTGCCAGTAACTACTGTAAGCATTGTTTGAATAACAATAAGGACAGCATCACGCAGTTATCCCTGCAGTTACCGTAACAACATCCCAATGTTTCTAGCTTCTTGAAAAACATGCTTGACCTAAATACCTAAACCTAAATACAGTCCAAGTATGTCAACACCAATTACTATAGCTCAGATGTCAGCAGGTGTAAACCAGCATGTCTGTTGGGACTGATGGAGGGATACGTAGTTACTCCAGCTAAGGATCTGGACTTAAATATTCATATTTTATGTACAATTTCAGAATAATTTACAAACTATAGTAAGTGGAAGAAGACTTAGAGACTGAACTGCATTTTCATAATGATGTACATCAGTATTTCTTGTTTCTCCTTTGTCCTACTTTTTCATTTTTTTAAGCTTGGAAGACTAATAAACTAAGATATGCTGAAACATTGTCAGCGTTGTGTTGCATGCAGACTCGCAGCAGCAGCAACAATTCAGAGTAATAGCACTTACCTGCAAGATCAAATAAAATGTAAGCATTTGGTGGATGAACAGTAACAAGAACAAAGAAGCAGCTAACTTATTTTGCAAAGTTTATTGATGTGCTGAGGGAGTTGGTATGACAAAACAATTTCTTTGCAGTGCCCCACATAAAGCAAGGACCTCCTGGGATTTCTGCAGCTGTTTCAAGGTCTGCTACTGTTTCTGAGCAGTTTGCCACCTTCTGAAGGTTGTCATCATCAGTTTCTTAAAACTTGTAAACCACTAACTACAGTACCTGTGTCTTAGTTGGGTCACAAGAGACGAGAACCTACCTATTACCCACTAAGATTCTGATTCATAGTGTGAGATTCAACACGTATGTAACTCCTCTTCCTGCTCAAACACCCTGACCCGCATTGACACACATACACCAATTGCACTTCCAAAAGGAGTCAGAAATCTGTTTGAATGAGGTTCAGAGAGCTGGATCCTGCAGTGTTTTGTAGAATTATTCATAGTATTTTAAAGAATTGCTTAGCTCTGTGTAGAGCTCACACTGTGAATTCCTACAATTTGTGCCATGCTCTGTAGCTGACAGCAGTACAGCTGCAGTTACTTCCCCTTTTACCGTGTGTATAAATCTAACCAAATAAGAACATTATTCAGAGCTGCAAGCACCACACGTAGTAAGGTGTAAAAACTGCGGAATTAAATGTGATATTTGGATGCAATATAACATTGCGTACATTCATTCTGATGTTATCTAGTTGGTAACGGGTAGATTTTGGACTTAACCCTGCATTCCTTTAGTACTGAAAATGCCCACCAACTTCCACGAACATTTTCAATGTAAAAAGACATGGAGGCTCAAAGTCCTTAGAAGGAGCTGTTTCCATTTCTTTTACTCAGTATTAAAGGTCTGTATTCCTTCTTACACAAAACCTGCACTGAGCAGGTTGATTGAAGCTGAGCACTGATTGAAGCTCAGCCCACATTTCCAGTAGTGAGCTCCTAAACTTCCTACTTTTCAATTTAAATTTTTACATAGTCAGTGTCACAAAGGTTAGATATAAAAAAAGACACCTACAAAAGAGATTCAACAGTGGTATTAAGCCATTCTAATTTCATGTCCATCCTTCATGTTTACAAAACCCACATTTGTACACACGTGAATATTTAAGGTGGCTTTTTAATTTCCTTCACATGCAGGACTTGTAAGTGCAACACAGAAGTAGTGATCTTAAAACTCTGATCTAGTCTTTTCGTACTACAGGTAACCATGGTAGATTTTCTGTGATTGCTAATGGTCACAGCCACTCCAGGTCAGAGGAAAAGAACAGCTCCTGCTGTAGAGCTCACTCCCTCTTCTCCACTGGTGTAGCTGTGTCAGATGCAAAGGTTTCCTGAAAGTGTCTGTTCCAGCACGTGTAATTTAAACAGACCATATTTGAAAATCTGGCTTTACACAGCGTTACACTGTAAGTGCTCTTTTACTTATCCGAGGAGCAACCAGATTTCAGGTTGCTGAGCTGCTTTGCCAAGGCTGGTATCACCCAGCACATGAGTATCTTGGAGGGAACACTTTCCCGCTCTTCTTTCTGCCTGATTAAAGCTCTTCAGCTCATGGTGCCTGGCCCACCTCTAGCCACGTGGCCCACTTACACTCAGCAGCTCTGCTGTCCTCAATTTTCATCAGGTCCTCAGATTTTCATTTTGGTAATGATGCAGTGAAGCATCACGAATACAGCAATTCCAAGGTGCTCCCTGCACAATGAACTACACTTCTGTCTTCCTAGAAATACTTTCCTCTTCCTCGTGATATCACAATCTTTTCTGGGGGAGCAGGCTCACCTGCATCACACAAGTCCATGCTGGAAGGGGAAAAAAGGTCACAGCTGCACATGGAGCTTTACAGGGCTTTGATGGTGCAGGCCACCTCCAATTGGAACAAAACCAGCAGCTGCAAGAGGGCTCCAAAATATTCCACTGAGTCCTCCAAAGTTTAAATAACCAAGGTGATTCAGTCCGATTTTGTTACTCGTTTGCAGAGCTCCTTGCATTTCAGCAGTAGAGGAAGTTTATGAATTCAAGAAAAAGAATGAATTTTCAGAAGCCTTCTTTTAAAAAGCAAAGTTTTTGTAAACTCCAAGCCTATTTACACATCCTCCTATTGATAGAGATCCTATGAAAATGTCCAATTGCAAACATGTTTCCATTCACCTTTAGTTAAGCATCACCAAGCACGGTAATTATATGTAGGCAAATTCAGGAGGGAAAGCAGATGGGAATCCCTAGCGGAGCCTTGCTTGTTACAACAACATCAGACGGACATATAGCTCCCCTGGCTGCCAGCCCTCACGACAACAAATTGCTTGTATTCTTGCCCTGGGGGACAAGGATCAAGAAAGCATGGGCATGCATGGAGATCTTGCACGCAGTATTTAGGTTTGACCCTCTTGGTAACAAACGGGTAATTTGTGAAAGCATCAGTACTTTAGTGTTACATGGCTTTTAATAAGGAGTCATGCATTATTGTATGTAGGTGCATTAACATAGTAATTAATCATCCTCTCCTGGCTCCTTTATAACATTCATCGCTTATACTCTATCCAGGGAACAGTATTCCCTCTAGGTAATGTTCTTCTGTTTTACATATCATATATCTTCAGAAAAAAATTCAGGGCATGATTATGTACTAGAGAAAGAAACACATAAATCCCAAGTTGTCAGAGAAACTTGTTTTTAAAACAAAAAGATAGTTCTGCCATTTCTCAGGCACTATCCAATTAAAATAAGAGACAAGTACAAGAGGATCACCGCCTTCAGTGTATCAGCAGCAGAGTGGACGGAGTCCTGAGCTATTTAGGGAGAGATGCTGCTTCTCCGAGCCCACCATTTTTCAATACAATCTAGCTCAAAATCTATCCCTATTTAATTAATAGGTAGGCAAAATTTCCATGGGATTTGATAGTGATTTTGAGAGACTTGTAATGTTAGTATTTGGCCCAGCAATAAGAAAGTACAAGTTTAGGAGTACTGCGTCCAGCTCTGGGGCCCCCAGCATAAGAAGGACATGGAACTGTTGGAGCGAGTCCAGAGGAGGGCCATGAAGATGATCAGAGGATTGGAGCACCTCTCCCGTGAAGACAGGCTGAGGGAGTTGGGATTGCTCAGCCTGGAGAAGAGAAGGCTCTGGGGACACCTTAATAGCAGCCTTCCAGTACCTAAAGGGGGCCTACAGCAAAGCCAGAGGGGGACTTTTTCCAAGGGCATGTAGTGATAGGGCGAGGGGTAATGGCTTTAAACTGAAAGCGGGTAGATTTAGATTAGATGTAAGGCAGAAGCTCTTCACTGTGAGAGTGGTGAGGCACTGGAACAGGTTGCCCAGAGAGGTTGTGGATGCCCCATCCCTGGAAGTGTTCAAGGGCAGGCTGGATGGGGCTTTGAGCAACCTGGTCTTGTGGAAGGTGTCCCTGCCCACGGCAGGGGGTTTGGAGCTAGATGATCTTTAAGGCCCCTTCCAGTGCACACCATTCTATGATTCTATGAAGTTAAATATAGCAAATCATAAATCTTCAATTATTCAAAACAATACGCATACAGAGAAATGAAAGAAGTAAAACACGTACTCTATCAATGATTCCATTATCCTCTCCCCATAAAGAGAAGTGGCTCAATGGAGGATAAAAGCAAATATTAGATTGATTCTATTCTTGATCTTAGCCAAAAGACTGCTGTATCTAGTGCCAAGAAATTGAATTGAGGTTCATAGAAATCCTAAAAATTAGATAGAAAAAGGACTTAAAAGGACATGTAGTCCATCTCCGGGGGACCTGTACTTTTTCTTGCCAACAAGAACTTCAAGAAGAAATATGAATTTTTTCAACCCTGCAGTTCAAGACAGTCCCTTACTATGTATTACATTGAGGAAGTAATGTAAATGTGCATATATATTGCAGTACACTATCAGTATGAACTAAGAGAGCGTAGGATTTTCTGCCCTCTAAGTAACTTTCAGTTCAAGAATCTAAACTATGAGACCTGATGTATAAGGTGAAGCAACATAGATAATTTACAGTGCAGCTATTTCAGACAACCTACCCCCAAGGTCACCAATTGCTAAACCAAAACAAAATCTCTGTAGATCTAAAGGACTCCTCTCAGTCAGCCTTCAGACCAGAACGATCCACTAAGAATTGCCAAATTCAAAACAACAGACAAAAAGAACAGCACTGACCATTAAGTGACTCTCAGCCCCTTAGGACAGGAATTGACTTTCTAAGTCTTATACAGCCATGA
Source organism: Pandion haliaetus (assembly GCA_013401275.1). Lineage (NCBI taxonomy): Eukaryota > Metazoa > Chordata > Aves > Accipitriformes > Pandionidae > Pandion > Pandion haliaetus. The sequence goes on from VYZV01012929.1 coordinate 18,088, forward strand.
GTACACTGGTGACAATGAACAAACAAATTATTTAACATAAGCTTAGTGTAGGTCTTTGGGTTTATTGAGAGCACATAGGAAAGCACCATTTCACTGACTGAGAGCTATATTCTTCAGGGGGACGAGCTGTTCAGTACAGAACGTGCCAATTAACGTAGCAAGGAAAATTACCAGAAGGAATAACCCAAATTAAACAACAAAATATATTATAATTGCAAACAGAGATAAAAGTTGTTAAATACAATTTTACATATATTTATATTATATATAAGANTCTTTCTTCAGACTACTGTTTGAGCTCAGATTCCCATCTCCTCTATGTCTTTCCTAAAGATATAAACTACCATTAATCTTGACAAGTTTGCATGAACTGGAATATTAAACTCCATGCAAAAGATTTGTCTTTTGGGCAAACTGTCTTCAAATTTCATTTTGATAGTCAAAACTTGACTTTTCAGTTTGAACTATTGTTTCATTCTGTTGGCAGACCAAAGAAGACACAAAGGCACAACTGTGTAAAGTAAAAGCCTGAAACTATTATTACATCTTAATAACATAGCAAAGCCTGCAAAAAAATATAAATTCACCGATTCCATTGTCCTTGCCCTTTCGCCCCCAAAATGGGAACATCATTTCTTTCAGAGATTTCATATTTTACTTCTTTCATGTCTTTGTTGTGAAGCTCTATTGATTTTTTGCCACCTTCTCAATATGATGTTAACCAGCTTTTAGAATAACATATAACAATTTAGGGCAGTAAGTGAAAAAATACATCCAGCTGAAATTACAGGGGGCTTTTCAATAGAGAGACTATAATTACCCAAGACACAAGTTGGCTCGTATACTGGATCTTACAAAACCATCTTTTGAAAAAAAAATGCCCTCTAACTTTTATGCCAGCCTGGATCTGTGTGTAACTTTAAGCTTGTCACTATTTCTAGTTTAAATTGACTGTATTTTTTCTTTGTACATTTGTGAACAGTTTGTTTGTTGGACTACACAAACAGCTTCCAAGGTATCTCGATATTTCTTTACTTATTTAATATGGACTGGCAAGCCTGAATTACTGGGACATAACATAATGTTTAAGTGATGTCTTGGAGCAAGATCACAACCACAGCAGTAATACCTGGAGAGTCAGTATGGCAAGTGTATCTCCACTTTACAGAGTGAGGTCTATTCAAGAGAGTGAAATTTGTCACTGTGCAGTCTAGCAAAAAATCCTAAGTGTCCCTGCCACTGGGACCAAGTAATAAAATTGGCATAGGTGGCACATGTGTCTTCTCCTTGTGTACTTGGAATCAGAGTACAAATCCCAATGAGTGGATGAGCACGCTCAGGAAGAATGTGTCCATGTAGTCTCCTTAAATATCTAAGTGTAAAGGTTATTCTGTGATCACTAGGCAATATGGTTAAAATTACGATGAAGCTGTTTGTTATTGCCCTTCTCCTTTTCTTCCCTGACTCATTTGAGGTTATGGACTCATCTTGGCAGAGTACATTAAAATAAAAGAGTATATAACTCAGTAATCAGTCCTGGGAGCACTTTCCTTCCTGGATTCTGAGTTTGAAATATCTGCTGTGCAAGCAGAGGTTTATAGAGAGCTGCAAGGAGGAGTTAATGTCCATATTCACTCCAAAAAGATTATGTAGTTGCATGTAAAAAATGAATTTGCAGAGCTCTAGAGAGCTTAAGTATATTACTCCTAGTAAAAATAAAACTCATTGAGCAGAGGACCTGAGGCCAGCACATATATTTGTGCTAAGAATATCGCTTTAACTGCACACCAGCTCTGCCTGTGATGTCATAAGTAACATTCATGGATTTCTTCTAGAACGGGGGTCAAATGCTTCCATAAGATATTTATTAAAGTAATTTATTGATTTAGTTGAGGCAGAATCTAAAATTAGCCTCTTGGACAGTGAAAGTCTAATTAGTCTAACCCAGTCTAACCCATTCTTGAGTTCTTCAGTATCTTGGAACTCAAAATTCAAAGGAAGACAAAGATGGGGCACAGCTCATGTCAGCCAGTCTTTCCCTCAGCTTGAGCACTGAGACATACTCTGTTGATATTTGTGACTGTTGAGTTATGAAGAGCAGTGGTATATTTTGGTCCACAGGGAGCAGAGTTACCCACCTGCTTATCCTAGGAAATTTAGAAGCAGAATGAAAACCTTGGTGCACTGTTTGACAATGAACATAAGCTTATGCTTTTCTCATTTACTTGAATAGAAATTTGAAGGAAGATGATAGAAGTTAATGGAGTTTCATTATTGTAAACCTACGTAAATGAATCATCCTGCTTGTTTTAACGTCTGTCTTCCTCTTCCGTGCAAACGAAACATATGAGATTCTGCTCAAGTTTTAGTGCTGTTTGGCATCTGTGCGTATATTGCCGGGGACATTCAGAACCATTTACATTAACAGCAAATATTATTTTTACACTAAAGGGAACATATCCTTATTGATATTCAGCAAGTGGTGCATTGTTGCAACCAAGATATAATTTACTCACTTGTCTGACTGGATTACATTACTCCATGCGTTTTGTAGTTTCATCTGTGAAAAATCGAACTTTGGTTCTACTGTTGTCATTTCCCATAATTCTTTAAAAACAATCTGTGGCAAAAGGAGAAAAAATAGCTCCAATAGAAATGGCTTCTGGGGATGGCATTTGAAAGGACATTATTTAGAGTTAATGAATTAGACTAAGAAGTTTGTCATATTCTTTACATGAGCTCTGAGTCAGACTTTGTATACAAGTATTTCTTCCACTTGTGTACTTTGTAAAGGCCACAACTTCCTTTGTTCCCTGGGAACCCTGCAGTGAAAGCATTTTTCTTCAGAAGCACACGGCTTTGTTAGGCTGCATGAGTAATATTTCCAGTTGTTCTCCTCAACCTTTTGGGTTGCTCAGAACCAGCAATGCACCCGCCCATTGTCGTCCCTAGTCAGGGCTCCCTTAACTCAGCATTGCAGCCACCTGAGCAGGACAGCACCTCATCAACTTGCAGCAAAATCCAGAGGAGTTCAGCCTACACGAGGCTGGTAGGATTAAGCCATTACTTATTTATAAAAGTAGCAATTAGAACTTGAATGCAGTAAAAACGGAAAGTCCCAGAAACAGAGGGTTGGGGATGCTCTTTCGACTGTGATTTCTTCCTCCTTACTGCCTCTGATGTAAAATTTGAAACTCCCTTTGATGAAAAGAAGATCAAGCTCCAAAAACCAGATTTAGCTTCAAAAGATGATGATAGGCCTTCCTACACACAACTGACTTAAAGTTTTATCTCCTGGGACTATCAAGCACAATCTAATTTTTCTCCTACCTCTTGCTTTTACACTATCACACAGATCATGCGTTACATTTTGGTAACTAGCTTTTCCATGCTACCCAAGCCAACAAAGACATTACTCTTGATAAATGACTCTTTAAATTTTAACTGCCTCTGCCACGTTTTAAAGTATAAACTGTAACTGGATGTTTTATATACATGTAAGAGAAATATTTTTTCTCATAGCCACAGTGAAAAGTTATTTTGTTGAAAATGTAGAGAAATTGAATGCAATCCAAATAAAGCATTTTTTTTAAGTTGAACTCAGCCATGTAAATTTTTGATGCCAAATGAGAAATAAAAATCAGAGGCTGCAAGTAGGGGATTATAATGGAAAACATTTTTCCAGTCTTCCATACACCTTTTGCTGCTATTCATGAATCCCATTATCACTCATGTAATAATGGTAATCATAATTGTTTCTGTATCAGTCCAAAAAATGTCTCTGTATGATTTCATCTGATGTTAATATAATGTAAATCATTACACTAAGTTGATAATATTTGTCTGGTTATGGAAAAAATGGACTCAATCTTCTTCCTCCCCACCCTATATAATAAAAAAAAAAATCAGAAATCAATTTTTAGCCAAGCATTCATCAGAGTATGTATTGTTAACAGGTGTTGTGTATTTCATTTCCCATGCACACAGTGTTGGAATGTAAAACTGTAATACCGCTCCTAGGAACAAGTAGCATAATTAAAATTCTTTGCGAGTTTGATTTCCTGGGTATTTTCTTCCTTTAAAATAACTACATTGTAAACAAGAGCCAATTTCTTAGATTTGATCTATGGGTTGTACAGCTTATACTTCAGGTTCAAAATGGTGATTTAGACAATAATGCATAACAGCTGAATAGTTATTTATAATAGCGCAGCACCTGCGGCAGATTGTCAGCTGAAAAAGCAAATCTAAATGCTTTCAAATTCTCTTGTGTATTATAATAGGAGTAGCAGTGGCCACTATAGATACAATAGTTAGGCATGTAATGTAACTTTTGTTTCTGATTGCTTGCCATTTTCTCAATTTTATTCCTTTAAATTTGAAAATGTTCATACTTAATGTCAGTCCATATGCATTTTAAAAAGTTCAGGCACAATTTAGCTTTTTGTTAATTATGGGGGTGTGTCAATGCAATTAAATATTAAATAGAACATCAAACACTTCTCTCATAATTTCAAGATTTCCCACATTTCCCGGACTTTTGTACATGCATAATTAACACAACTTTGGGGGTTCTTTTCATCTTGATTAATGCTGCTGAGCTCTCTGGAAAAATTGGATCTGAAATTTTAAAACTATAAAGACATTTTTCTCACCTCAGTATGTAGCAGGATTTTCCTATGAGCCTTTTAGCAGCAGCTCCCACTTAAAATTCTGAAATTGTGCATATGCACAGTTTCCTTTTATATTTGTTTCCCTCCTGGATTCAAAAAAGCATTGATCATTTGTGTGATGATGTGATAATTCTGCAGTGATCTGAAACACATGTTAGGAAGAAATGTAACAGCTTGCTGCAGCAGATCCAGGACCATACACAAACTGTCAGTGTGCTGATGTAACCTCACCCACAACATGAAGTCCGTTTAGATGCACAGTCCACCAAGCAATGCTCAGATTTCCACCAGAAGGAACAACTGGTATGTGAATGTGCAAGGACCATTCCCAGCATGGAAGCACTCTAAACCCAGCAAGATTTTCAAGGCAAGACAGAGTTTTAACTTCTCTTGTCTATTAAATACCTATAAAAGTACCTATTTACCTTCTGAGTGGCACAAGGCATAAGATTGGTAATGTGCTTTGAGATCTTCAGTTCCAAGGTGACAGGCAGTATAAGTACAATGGTACAGTTCTATCGGAACAAACAAAGTCATGTTAGCTTCTAGTAACACTAAAAACATAAACAGCAGTAGAATCCATCTCCAGATGAAAGGAAAAATAGTTTTCAAACAGCTAATTGCTTTAGAATACAAACAATAGAAAAAGAAAAGAAAGAAATGACTGGCCTTTAATAGAGATAGCTGTAATGGAGGCTAGAAGCAATCCACTTGCTCCGGGGTGATGGGATGATGTCATTGCCAATTAGCAGGAGTACTTTGTTTTATAACATCCATCTATTCGATGTATGACCTATTTTAGTGTACAGCTACAAAATCATCTTTGGAGTGCTTCCACTGGAGCCAGGGGAGTTACTCCAGGAATTAGCTTGGCCAGTGGAGTAGCTCATACACGATAGAAATACCTACAGAAACTTAGTCGGAAAGAGTAATAGAGAGAGATTCATTCTTGCCATAAATCTCCTTGGCTTTGTGCTAACGTTATTTATTCACTCAAGATAGGGAGGACATTATATAATGTATGCATATTGTGTAATATGGGATAGTGGCTTTGTAATGTAAACTGTCCATTAGTAATGCAAAGCAACTTATTTTCATCTGCTAGATCATTACTGCAAATTTTTCTCCTGGGTTTTGACATATTATAAATCTTGATGAAGTCAACATTTGTTCTCTTTATCCTTCACTTCCATTTGATTCACTCTACTTAAAATGCACATAAACACACTGTAAGACCACTGAGCTTTATGCGATTTCAGCAGGACAACGTTTCCACTCCTAGGAAGCAGCTGATACCCCACATCTCCGCCCGCCAGTCTAGCTGGGAGAAACTCAGACGCTGCCCTGAGCATCCCTCACTCCGCGGTGCCTGTACCACCGTAAGACACAAAGTTTTCAATTGGACTGAAGCACAGCTTGAGAAAGCCAAGAGGAGCTGTGGCACAGTGGCCCTACAGCCACCTACTAAGCAGGGTGCCAGGGAACAAAGTGTAACGGCTCCCCCAGCATCCCCCTCCCCAGCAATAACTAGTGTCCCTCTCGGGTGGTGTGCGCACTTCTCAAGTGCATTGGCAGCGATACATGATAAAGCAGCTTTTGGCTGCTTGGAGGATAGCTGACTCAGGGTCTGACTCACATCCTGCTCAGCCTCCCATCCTTCAGTTGCGTGAGCACTTCTTGGCATTGCTTTTGTAGATGTAGCAGTAAACGATTGCTAGCAGTACATCCGGCCCCTTGCCAGCTGATGACACCAAACCAAACGTAGCTGCTTCTACCAACTCCCAGAACTGACGTCTCAAACAAGTTGCCATATGGTAAGTTTGTAGATACAGGTTCACCTGGATTTATTTGATATGGTCACGATATTTATTTCACATACTCTCCGTTTGCCAGTAAAGAACAGGTGGAATGAAAGAAGTGGTGGGCTGCTACTCACTCTGGAATGACTTCAGGTTTGATGAGAATACTTGGGCTTATTATTAACCCTTTGCCTATAATGCCTATACAGTACAGAAAGATGTCTTTATCTGGGCTCCTGCCTTGGACAGCTGCTTCTCATCAGTAAACCTGTCTCATCTTAGTGCAGCAGCATCTATACTGTTGCACCCAACTCCCTCCCTAGAAGAGCATTCTATGCCAAGGGAGTAGCTTTGCATTCCAACACCAGGATTATCTGCATGCTCTATATTATTCCAACTACCTTGTGACAATGTTGAAAGAAATAAACGGGCTTGTAGAGCACCTGTCCTATTCGGCTTCCTGCTGAAGATCTGCAAACGCAGCCACTGACAACTCTTCCATGCTATTACACTTTCTCTGTAGTGTAATGTTTTCTTTAGCTAGCTGTTACTGTAGCCTCTATCACCAAATGTTCAAAGCAGGTGCTTGAGAGCACAAGCTTGCTGCTGCAGTTGGCACTTACAATTGCAGGGTCCAGTGATGTCTGTGCCTGGTGTCTCATCATCATTCTCAGATCTTATGGCATAATTTCACTGAATATACAAAGCTGAACCTACTGGCACCTTAAGACAGTTAGACAGGCAACATTTGTGTACCTCTGGAGTCAAGAAAGCTGGAACAAAATCAGTCCAATACACACACACAGGCTGGTCATGGCAGAATGATCTTAAAAATGAAAATAAGGACTTTTCATTTCCAGCTCTTACCTTTGCCTCTCAGTCATTTTTGTGGTCTTGGTCAAGCCAAGAAAAAAAAAAAAAAGAAGTGTTTTCATTATAAAAATAGGCACCCAAGATTTTCAAAAGCATCAAGGCATTAATGTAACTTAGAGCTCAAAGTGTTTTTAAAAATCACCAAAGGTGTGTATCTGAACCTTTCACGCAAACTTAAATTTTCTTTCAAGATTTGTCTCCACTTCCTTCAAATTCTTGATTTCCTCATGTAATAAGATCACAAAGATCTACTAAAAATTATTCCATTAATATTTATAAGCCACAAGTAAAGCTGTAAAGCTTTTTTTCCTACAATAAGAATTACTCTTTTAGCATTGCGCATATATATTTGTAGGAGGTATTTATTGGATTTTATAATTGCTACTCTGTGGGAAGCCCGCAAAAATTAAGATTTAGCTGACATTCATTTATCCGGGAAATCCTGATTACTGAAATCTTACATAAGAAATATAGAAAAGTAATGCAGTTTTATATTCTCTTTAGGAATAGGCTCTGGGGATCTGGTTTTTCCCCTCTTTGGACAAGCACCTCCAGGGAATTTCAACCCAGGAATTAGAAACTTTTGCTTCTTTCTTTCATTCTCTTTCATGCCCATGAGCCATCTCTACTCCTTGAAGACTACCAAATATCTGGCAAGGGGATGTCCTTTATTTTTAAATAGTCCTTAGCTCTTTAAACAGTTCACTGACTAATAGTTACAGGTTAATAAGATAAAAGCATCAAGCACGCTTTCTGCATGCTTTTCACCCGAGGTGAATTCCCAAACACTTCATACCATATATGAGTACTGCAATTTGCCAGATAACCAAACCTAGAGTCATCAGTAACTCAGCTGACTTTCCCTTGTTGCATTAGCAAGGATTATAAAAGCTTGTGCATATATTCCACCGATGTCTGTCTGCTACGACACATTTTAAAATTAATCTCAGGGTTCAGTCTGTGGTCCAGTTCTGTTCACATTAGCTTCTGGACAGGCACAGCGGAGCTGCCTTGGGTACATGAGTACCAGTGCCTTAAACAATTACTTCCCTCTCCTACGGCAAGGACGCTGCCGTGCTCCTTACTGCAAACACATGGACATGGAGCCGTCACTTTTTTTATGCTTTTCTAGTTATCAGCACCACTCCTTTTTGGCAGGAACAAGCGATACACCACAGCAAAACAGTCAGCAGCCATGACCAGTTGTCAAGCCTTCCATGTAGCTAACAAGAGTGTAATTTTTGGCTTCAGGCTACAGAAGACGTTAAACCCGCCCCTTTGCATCTTCCCCCTCGGTCTGGTAAGCAGGAAACGCCTTTCCTCTGCCATATCTGTTAGGGAAGGTTTGATGAATGATGACCCTGTACTATCTTGTATTTACATCAAAGTGGCAGAATCATATTGACTTGTTACCCCATACCATTTGATGGTAGTCACTGTGCCACTGAATCCCCTATCTTATGCGACCACTTTGAGCTTGACAAGCTGCCTGACAGCAAACTGACACCAGATATTCTGAAAGCCTTAGTCACTTTACATAGATTAAAGCAATATAAGCCCATAGGTTATATTTGGAGACGACTGGAGATAAATAGTTTGTTAGCAATAATCCATCACATTTCAAACTATTTGGCAACAGGCAGAGAAACTCTTAAAAGATGCTGTAATTATGAGGCTGAGTAATTTCTTTATATTTATTTTAATAGTATGTATTTTAAAGTGCCTTCTGGGAGCAAAAAGATGTTTGTAGAGATAAAGCTGTAGGGAGTAATACATTCATGCCAACACGTGTAGCTGAACCACCAATTTTGTTTTATTAATTTAGTTGTTGGATTTGTTCCTGATATCTACAGCTGTATTATCCCCTCATAGAGGTGGATGAGTGGGCGGAATGAGGTTGATTACAATTGATTTAGTAACCAAAGAGTAATTTTTTCCATTGTTTGTTCAGCACATTACTAAACATGTGGTTTAATTACAGTTGCCTTGTGTTCTTTTCAGTCTGGTATTGCTTATTTTACCAAGACACTGATTTATGCAAAATATTAATTGAAATAGAAAACAGACTTACTATGAGAGCTGACATCCATGAAAACATTAGTTACTCATATTTTGCACTGAGCCTATTGGACTTCTCAGGGGAATCGGTGTTTACAGTTTAATTTGGAACAACACGGGCTCCCTCCTTCCAGAAACAGTGGTAGTGCATGTACTGCATCCTGGAGAACGGGTCAGAACTTTACTTCTTCCAGCAGCTGCAAAGGGAAGTCCTCAGAGTTCTTCAGGCAAGTCTAAAAAATGTGCCGAGGTAGCTGTTCCATTTCAGTGTGATTGCAATAATTGTATGCAAATGTCTCATTAAAAGTAACTCAACTTTATATAGCTATAAATAAGCTACTATGCTGTTGTAATGTGTTTCCAGGCCATTAAGTAGTATAATAAAGATTCAGGGATTCTCTCAATAGGTTAGGTAATCCAACCCCTCCCTCCCCCCACAAAATCAAGCAACTATATGTTGAGAGATCTTGTTTTGTTTTCAGAGTCATCTTTGTAATTAATCCATTTGGAATAAATAATTCACTAAATATAAGTAGAAATTAATGTTCAGTCACAGAACTCATAACTCAATATATCCAGGAGGAATGTTTTCATATCTTGTTTCCTACTCAGGATTTTAATTCAATCCAGTGAATTTCGCTGTCTCTTTTTCATAAACCAAATCTAATATAGAATCAACTTTATAACCAGATAGTCAGAATGCAGAATTAAAATGGTTTTTCAGAGAGACACATAAAATCCTTCCAAATATTTTTAGGAGAGAGTATGAGAATTTTGTAACCTTCACTACCCACTAACAGGATTCAGATAACCACTGTGAAATGATCCAAATATTTTCTGGGTAACAGCCTTTGCAGTTATAATATTAATGTTTTAAAAAAACACATAGCTAATGCCCATATCTCTACGCGGCAGTACAGAGATAGTGATAGAAACCAAGACTAGACATTGAGGGCAAAGCAAAAGCAAGCCACAATATCCAAGTCAGCAGAAACAGCAGAGAGAAGGGTTCAGATCCCACCACCAAGACCACATCCAAGACTGCGGCAAGAATAAGAAACAGAACAAATCCAAAAGTGAATTTAAAGTTTGGGCTATGAGGAGGTGGGGTCTAGATGCACAATTTCTCAGTGGTGTCATTAGGCAACTAAAATGTGTGTACATGGCAGTACACACTGCAGGTGTGTCATTGCCTCCTGCGTTCCCCTCCACCTGGCATAGGCTTCACCGACAAGATTTTCTTTGGATTGCTACTTAAAACTGAGGTAGGAAAATCAACAGGTTTCCTAATAAGAATGAGAATACAAGACATTGTTGTGGGGCCATAAAGGGGTGTTAAAATGGATGCATGGTACATTTTTTGCCTTAGTTTAACCTCCAAAGATTTTCAAGGATTCAGAAACAGGAGGAAGTACAGCTAGACTCAAAGGAGAAAAAGAGGAGAGGGAAGGCAGGAGGAAAGAGAAGAGTTGACGTTTCAGTGATTTTTTTAACTTTAGTAACAAAGGACAACATGATAACACATGGTTGTTGGGGCATCAGGAGAAAAAAGGGAAGAGAGGCTGGGGAGGCATGGGAGATACCTCCTTGCTGAACCGAGCTAGAACATGAAATGGCCACTGTGAGTGCAAGGTACTATTAGACACATGGTTACTCTTAAATGGCAACCACTGTGCTATTGTCTGGTTTGCTTCTGCCCCCTTTCACTTCCAAGCTGTCACAGAAACAAACCAGACACAATTGTTTCAAATCCTGAATGCTTTCAGTGGCAATTTCAGGAGTCATAAGGTACCTGATCCCTGCACTAGTGTCTGTAGGTGGGCACAGCGCAGGTTGTAAAGCGAGGCAGTATCCTGGTAGCAGCAAAAGGAGCTGCCACAGCCCCTAACTCACCCATTTCCACTCCAGGTCAGCCCCTACAGATTCGCAAGCTTTTCTCTTCCATGTCCAGCCAATAGTAGAACCACGTTTTCCCAACACTCCTGAGAAATCTTGAAGCCCGTATTGGAACATATCAGTGCTTGCCTTCTCTGCGAAGGGCTGACTGCAGCTGCAGTGTTTATGCAGCTCACCGTGCAGTGTTGTACCCTGGAGAGAGAGGAGAAAGAAGGGCATAGAGTTGCAGAACAATTCAAGTGTAGTCAGCTCAGAATGGATGCCAGGCACAGGGGGTCAAGCCACCAGGTCTCCAAATGAGGCATCTTCTCTCTGAGGAAGTTCTAAGCCAAGGAGGCAAGCCTGAGCAATTCCCAATCTGGGCAGCTCCTAACGCACTTCATGGGCAACAGGCAGCACTGACAAGTAGGGTCTGGTTTTGTAAACCTTTGAATGCTGTTTTCTAAAACTCTTCAGCTATTGAAGACTTCCCTGTGTTAGTGTCTTGCATCCTCCAAAGGTTTGTAGCAGCCTATTAAACGTAGTCTTAGTATGATACACCCCTAAACCTTTCCTCCTCTTGGAATGGAATCACAGCGTGGGGCAAGATATGATTCAGTGATACAACATGCATAGTGACAATTTTCCAGCATGCGATTATAGGAGAAAAAATCCAAACCCATCACAGTCACCCTCACACAGTTGCTTGGAAACCTGAACCAACAGAAGAAAAATAAACCAACAGAGAAAGAAAAAGAAATAAACAACTCCAAAATGAATTGTTAATTCAAGATTGCAATATAATCTGTATAAAATATTTAAGTTGTTTTTCTATTTATTCCTGAACCTATAGTGATTAAAATGCAGCTATAATACACTGTGTTGCTCTTTTTTTAATCACAAATGCAATTTTAAGCAAGTAGACAAACTCTAGGAAATTAAAGGGAATATTTATGTCCATATAAACTTCTTAATGGCAACATTCTTGCTGCGAGCACAGCAGCTGAAGAGGGTGGATTAAATTATTTTGGCCAGATCCTGTTACTATTGTTTTCATTGGCAAAATTCCCACTGACTTAATGGGAGCTGGATTAGATCCTGACTTGAATAAAGTACAATTCTCAGATGCATATATAACATAATCACTGATATTTCATGCATACGCTCTAGTTTTCATGTCTGTTTTCCCTCTGCGTTTTACTAATGCTCTGAAAATATTAACCAGGTAAGCTATATACCAGTGATTAAAGGTGTGCAGTCTCGTGCTTCCAGGATTTAAGAAAATTTGTGGTTTACTCATATCTGGACTCAGAAACCATGGTCTGAGTGATATCCAGCCTCTTGAGTACAGAGCTTCAAATCTTGGTATGTTTAGTTCCTCCCCTTGCAGGCTTTGCAATGCATATGAATAGCATTTATTTAAAAGGCTAGGGAATTACAACACATTTGGCAGTCAGCAGATGCTGTTGGTATGATATTTTCTCTCTCTCTCTCTCTCTCTCTCCTATTTCAATCATTCAGGAATATTCAGAGCATCCTGGATAAGCTAGGAAGCTCTGGGGCTTCATTCCTTCTGTCTTGAATGATGATCGCATACAGAAGACAACATGAGGACAAGGTTATTCTCTGAGCCTTCAGAAATTTTAAGAGGACACATTAATGTACAAAGGACATTGATTCATCAAAGGTCTTATATTAGAAGTAGTAATCCAATCTCCCTAGACAGAGTGCTTCAATGACCGCAGTTCTTCAGGCAGATACTGCTCGGCTTCCTGTCAAATTTGGGACAGCCATTGGCTGTCACACCAGCAGTTCCACTTCAGAGGGACCTTGTCTTGGCACATACATCTGACTTTGCTGTTCTCAGCAAGCCGCTTTGAAAGATTGCTAAGAGTTTGCACAGTAACAGTTTGCCTGTACCAGACATGAAGCCTGACACCTACCTACCTGACTTCAGTACATATAGCTCCAAGAAAGAGAGAACAGCCCTGCAAGGGTGCTCACTCTGAACACCAAAGTTCAAGCTGTCCTTTAAGATATCTTATTCCTAGAAAAAACATAAGCTGAAGTGGTGAGCCTGAGAGGTTCCCAGGACCACCAAAGCTAATGGAAGTTAGTAACTGTGTACTCCAGATGCTCTGAATCAGGCTCTGGTTTTGCATATACAGAGAGGGGTAGGTTTTCTAAACAAGTACTCCAACTCTGTGGAGATCTATCTGTGATTACTGGTGGCCCATCTTTGTTACAGTTTGGGAAAGCAATGTTACTCTAAAATGACAGTGTAATTTCCTACGCAGAAGCTGTTCCTCTGTATGACTCATCTATGTATTGTATTCCAAGATGTAAGTATGAATCATGGATAACTGATAGAAAAATGCAAATGAAACCATTAAATTTTATTTCTTTTATTATGCTTTAAACAGAGCAACTTTTTTTTTTTTTTCCCTCCTGACTGTGAAACTTACTGGAAATAGATTGGATCAAATCCAGTTGAGAAATTTTTGCATTATATAAAGCCACAGGGTTTTCTGTTGTCGTTTCAATGGGGCTGGGGATGTAGGGGTGGCTGTTGGTACCGTTGATTTTTATGGTTTTTGCACTAAGCATACAGCTGAAGCTTTATGGCAAATGTCATTACCAGCACTAGTTAGCTTGTTTGTTTGTTTGTTTTAAATTTAATAAAAGGGATAAAAAAAATTACTGTTGATGGTTATTATTAGGTATCGGAATAGTGGGCTGTAGGTGAGAATCTAAATACAGTAGTTCCAGGGTTAATACCTAGCACCTAATGAATGAGTACACATTTGAGAAATTCACTGCAGACCTGTTTTAAAGAGAATAACCTGCTGTAGCAGGTTAACCCCGTAGCATAAGGGAGTAATTTAGTTATAAGAATGAAGAAATCACTTATGGTGGGAACCTTTGAGAGGAGCAGATTGTGAGCAGCAGCAACACTAAGCCAGTTCTCAGGCACTGAGTACAAGAACGAGCCAGCCAAGAATCAGGTATTCTCTGCCTGACATTGTCACTAACAGTGCCTGGAGTCCCGCAGGGAGAGAAGCCAGGGGACCCACAGCCCTGCAACAGGTCTTGGGACCATCTCTTCAATCTCCAGGGATGCCTGCGAGGAAGAGGATAGTCGTAGCTAAAGAAGGACATGTGGCATGGCTGGAATGATTAAGCAAACCCATTGATTTCTCTCCTGAGCTGCGCCACCTCTTCCACAGAACAGGGAAGATGTGTAATTCCAACAACTGCATATATCTACAGTTGAAGTATTTTGGTATCCAAATCTATTTAGTCTCTGCACTGTCATTTGGTCTTAAACTGTGACACCGCATAAACTATTCAATTAGGACTGCTCTGAACTTTAAGGAGTGCAGAACCAAAACTGTGGGTCTGATGAAAGCTGCCAGGTTAACAATATAGGTACAGAAACAAAGACCTCCTAATTTCCGGTGCTGGAATTTTTCCATGGTTTTGTCTTGTCTCAGAGCTTTTGTCCATTACAGAGAACCCAAACTGAAGTGTATGGGCTTTTTGATGTATTATTTTCTGTATGCTGCTTCTTTTCCTATTTTAAGGAAAACTGATTCAGAAGAGAAGAGACTGCTATGCCCGGCACAATAACCAAAACTCAAAACACCTTTTCCTGGAGTCCCTGGGGCAACAGGACTTTTATTCCTTTGACGAAATCAAACTGACAATGTCAGCTTAATATTCTCCCATTAAAACATTAGGATAGCTTGTATTTAACTGTATTCTGGGATTCAGTAAATGTCTACCTGTCCAAACCTCTGTTTTCTGGAAGGACTATTGCTAGATCTGATTCCTTACAAGTAGAGGAATTTTCTAAGGTAACTGCCAAAGTAAGAAAACATAAAAATGCAATGCTAGCTCTAATATTTATTTTATGCTTTTTGAGACATTATGTCCTGAAGTGAAAAATAAAATGTTAACTTCATAAATCTCAAAATCTATAATTAAGAACAACACCTGACAAGATTATTTTTTCCAGCTGACAAATAAATGTCACTTTTAAAGGAATCTTCCGCAGAGTGATAAAAACAAGCAAAGGGGCAAAAATTGTTCTGTCTTCATTGGTAGAAAACACAGAGGGGTTTTTGATAAGTACTTACAATGACTGCACTGTTGACTTGGCATACACATCAAAAGACTGACAGGCTTGATTCATGTTTCTGTGCAATACAAACAATGACACGGAGGCCAGATCTGAGCAGCTCTCAGCAAGTAATTGAAGGTACTGCAAACAGATTCTAAAGAACAAGCAGCGCACAGTTCTGCTGTTAATAAAAAGAATTGCAAGCTAGACATGCACATTGCTATTTCATGTTTTTCTTCAGTTTTTTATTTAGTTTTTAAAAGTCCTTTTTGCCTTGGGTCAGGGACTTTCAGGGGCTAACCGGTACAGCTCCTCTGTGAAAAGCACTGATTTCTTGTAGCTGGTGGGGCATTTTTGCACTAACTGGTATCAGTTTACACAGGTGATCTGCCTCCTATTGCTACAGAAGTGAAGATGCCTTCACAAATGAATACCTGTTGACCCTGTACACTTAAAAGCAACAGAACTGGAATGTATCTTCATTAGATATAGCTGCGGTGGTTCTCCGTAGTAATTTCAGGGTTTGGAGTACTGTTCTAAATAACACGGAACAAGCAGTTCTGTTTTTAAATACAATACTCTTTTCACTAGTACCAAGGCAAATGAATAGGAAATTACTGGCATTATAGCAAATTACACTAGGTCAATACATAATGCTTTCATTTTCCAGATGTCTGAATTCAAGTCATTTCCTCTAAAGATGTTCATATGTATTCCGAATTAATAATGCATTTTCTTGTTACATCTTATGGAGAACTATACTAGTATATCATTCATACCAATGTCAGAGGCAATACACACTTAAACCCAAGAAACTCAAGAGAGTGTATATTGAGGGGGGCTTGATAGAAGGATAAAAACTAATGGTTTTTTTTATTAAAAATTCTTTGCTCTGGTCACTAAAGCATGATTAGTTCTGTGTTCACCTCCAACATGCCTGATCTTAACTTGTTTAGGTCAACTATTGTCCACAGATACTTGGGGAAAGTTGGGGGGAAAAGGGAGTCTTACTTGAAGCAGAAGATATTTATAAGTTTAAGTGCTCTGAATGCAGCACTGATTAGGAATATATAATTCTAACTTCCTTTAAGTTCAACATATCTTAAAGTGGGCATTAAAGTAGTTTTTAAAATAAAAGAAGAAAGAAGTCAATGGCTTATAAAAATGTTCTCTTTAAGCTGCCTTTTCACCACAAAGGCATGAGTTTTTACTGAACATACTAAGCATGACAGAAAAGTTTCCCTTGACTAGAAAATGCAGCCCAGGGCTGCATTAAAAAAGATGAGGTTACATATCTTGAATCCCTACTAGCTTACATCATCATTTAAAGCCAAGATAATTTAGTTTCAAAATTTTTATTGAAATCAAAATTTTGTCCAAGTGTTTTCTGTTCCTTTAGGAATTTTTATGCTAATTTTCACGGAAAATTAGTTTAAGCAAGTCCCTGATTTGAGAGCTCCAGCATTTTAATCTGTGAAGAACTCATTTAGATAGCCCATCCAGGAAAGAAAAGCAATAATCACATCTGGAGGCAAGCAAAGCATAAATCACCATGCTGGCAACCAGCCAAGACAGTAGGGGACAAGTGTAAAAATATTACTGAAATGGCAGTACAATATTCTAACCACATGCTGTTAACAAGGCAAAACAAGGTTGAACATTATTTCTATTGTCACAGATCGCTGCATATGAAAAGGAAAAAAGAGTGGGGACTTGCAAACTGAGGGTCAAATTCAATTGTGAAATAACAGGGAGCAAGTCCTTTGAGAGACAATAGGAAAGTATCACTTCTTTCCATCAGAACCACATATAACCCATAGGTATTCCAGCTGGGAAGGGTTAAGTATTCAGAAGTTGGTATTCCAATAAATGCTTTAACGTTATATTCCTGATTTAAAATACAACCACACAAGTTTGAAGCAAATCAGGCTGGAATGGTAGATGGCACTTGGAATGCTACACACACGAGTGACAGTTTAGTTTGTCATCAAAAAGCAAATATAACTGCATGAGATGAATGCCAGAGCACTTCATTATGTAAAGATTTACATTACGCATAAAATTATTATCAACTAATGTTTAAATATAAGCAAGACACTCCAGTCCAGCTCAAGGATCCATTATTTTAGGCATTGCTCAGACATAAGAGCAACCTTTGCCACAAAAAGTAAGTTTTAAGAAATAATTTTTAAAATAATGATTAGATCATCACGCAGGTAACTTCCCCAATGATAACCCTGCAATCTACAATGTCAAATGCAATCTGACACAATACCCATCACTACCCTCATAAAAAAAAAAGTCCCTATGATTGCAGGCAGACAGAAAAACACTGACTTTCTGAAAGGGATGAGACCTCAAGTACATGACAGAAGACAAGCAAGAAGCAAAAAACTACTTCCAAACATTGTGTAACAATGTATTATATGTCTTGTAAGACTCATTGCCATGTTTCAAGCCTGATGAAATGAAGCTGAATTTTTGCTTAGAACATATTTACAGGGTTCTAAACTATTTTAGATGCAAACACTAAACACAGCAAATGGAAATCAGTAATTTGATGAGCTTTCCACTTAAGGATGAAATTCTGAGAAAATTTACAACTGACACCAGCTGTAATAAACTGGAATTGCAACTACATACTGAAATTACACTTCAAGAGCAGCCACCATTTCTTTAGATTCCTGTGAAGGCCAAGTGAGCCATGAATTCAAGTTCATCAGAAACGGGTACCTTTGATATATGGTTAAAGAGACAAGGCGTTTTCTGTAAATACGAAGAAAATGATTAGGCAACGTGCAATGTCAGAAAGAATATGGAGACTTGAACTATCATTGTATGAATAATATTTGCTATCAAAATGGCCTATTTCCATTATAGAGCAAATGCAAAGACCATGTAAAGGTAGATCTATGGAAACAGGCAGTTCTGGTTGCACTTCAAGTCAGCTGGATGCAAGCCAGTTCCAGGCAGTTGCGCCAGCTTGGTGTCAGGGCCACGGAGAGGAAGCCCCTCTACGATTTCCAGATTGGCATTTGCTTAGGCATCAGCTTGGGTGGTGAGGAGAGCACACACTGAGCTACCTACGCTTGGCCATTTTGGTACATTCCGAGATGAGCAGCAGACAGATTCCCACATGTGTACCCCACCCTAGAAAAACTCCAATTACAGCACATTTCTGTGAAGTTGATATACCTTAAGATGAGAATCCCTGAGTTCAGAGAAGCAGAAAGGGCAGACTTACAGACAGCATTAAGCAACCAACTAACACAAGTGCCAGGCCGCCAGATACAACTGCCACCTCCTGGTATCACAAAACAGATTTAAAAAATCAATCAGCATAAATCAACCTAAATTAGGAGGAGATTAATTTTGTGCCATTGCCTTACCACCTCACAACTGCTTAGATGATACTAGTTTCCTGAAAAGAATCTTTTACTAAGGGTTTATGCACACTTTTGCTATTTCTTTCCAGGGCCAATAATCTGTTTGGAGATTATTCTGTTCAAAGCAAGAAAGCACTACTACGTGATAGCTTTCAGTTTGGTGACCCCCTTGATCTTGATACCACACTTTGAACAATAGCACATAATAGAAAAAGTGAATAGATTTTCTTTTTCTGTAGCACAGAAAGCATATGTTGATACCCAAGGGCTAACGGTCACTGTAAAGCAGATCCCCCTATGCTATAAATCCCATAAATCTAGTTTCTGTACAAGGAAACCACTGTACAACATGCTCTTTGGAGGAGGTCTAAGAGGAAGAGATAGAAGATTCAGAAACAAATCAGAAAGCCAGGGGAAAAAAAGCTTAAGAAGTTTGATGAAACAGGATGAAAGCCCGATTGATGAGACACTTTACTTCTATTCCTGTCAGCTTAAAGAAATTTGCTGAAGCGCAAAGTACATATAGTCAGCAAAGGAAGCATGCAGTTAACTGCCTGATGAGAAAGGGAGGCAGAGCATTCATCCTTTCTTCTGTTAGCCAATAGTTAGCAGTGGTGAGACTTATTTAATCTTGTGTTTTCTCCGAGAGAAGATAAAATTGAATGGAATTATATTCTGTGCTGCTGTCCTGTGCTTGTAGGGCAGCACTAATAGGGTACTGTCACTGCTTGGGGCAGCTAACTTTCTGTGCTCATGCTGGAGAGCTTGCCTCTCTAAGGTCCTTATGGTTTTCCAGCAAGTAGGAGAGAAGGCACAATAAAATGCTCAGAACTGACATACTTGTGTGTTCCTGATTTCAGTTTTACCAACGCAAGGTAGCTGTATAAAGCAGACCATGCAAATTCTCCTCTAAATACCAACCTTCTCCCAATCATTTCCGTTCCTGCCCTCTTTCTCTGAATGGCATCAGAGTGCTATGAGCATATTCTTTTTTGTGTCACAAAACATTTATATCACCAACAGCCTCTTAAAAGTTTATTTTGGAAATCCATTTTGATTTTCCAATACTTTGTCCCTTCCCAATTCTGCCATATTCCCCTTTCGCTACCACAGCTTTATAAGTCTGCTCACGCTCACTTCTAATTCTTTGTCTCACAGCCAGTGTTTGTCCGTGATGTAGAGGATAAGGGATTATTCACCAGAACACAGCAGCTCCCACCCATACTCTTCAGAGAAAATTAAGAAAGATGTTAAGAAACTGCTCTCCCTTAACACACGGTCACAGTTTAGAGTGAAAAATAAAAACTGCCTATAAAATGAAAGAACTGTTTAGAAAAATGTAATATGGAAGGCTGGCTGGAAAGCACGTTTTCTTGTTAGCAGGCTTTATTTACTTGTTTGTTTATTTTAACTCAGCTGGGGATGAAGCTCATATATATGAGGAGTTCCTCACACTGGGGGAAGTTCAGCAAAGCAGATACTAGCGTCAGTTCTATAACTGCTGACAGCAGCAGGAAGCTGGTACGCCTGTTTTCTAGTCCAAGCAGCACACCCAGAACCTGACTAAGGGCTCTGCCATGAGCTGGTGCACCTCCAGCCTGGAGGCATGAGCACATTGGGCTGCAGAGCTTGGAGAGTGCTCTAGAACTGGGGATCTGGGTATGTCTCAAAGCCAGGCAGTCCTGGTTTGGGGAACACCCACCCTCCATCAGTGGAAACTACTGCTGAGGAGCCTTCAACAAGATGAGGAGCACAGCAGGCTTGAGTCATCTTCCTTCTGCCCCCATTTTATCCCCAAATATCCCTGAGAATAGGTAAGCACCGTTTTTCTCTCACCAAGGTACCATACAACAGAAGGAATCTGTGCCTACCCTTTTCTCCACTTCATATGTCTAGAATAGTCCTCTGGGTGTTTCACCTCGTGGAATATCTGACCATGCTACCAGTATTTGAGTATGTTCATCAATCATAAAAAATAAACCTGGTTACAAACTCAGCTACACAGGACAATAATGCCAAACTAATTAGATTCTTGATAGAAATTTGCCATATTCTATCACTTTGCTTTGCTTTCAATACCCGATTCTGATCTTATGCCAGTTTTGCACTGGCACAACTAGTTTGACTTCAGTGGAGCTAATGCTGATTTGTAGCAGCAGGCAATCAGAATAAGACTCTCATTTTTCCTTGGCAATGTGTCCCCAGGGAAAGCTTGTCCATCTCCAGCAGCTGTTGCTTTGCTACATCTGTCTAACTTTCCTTTTTAATGTCCATTTCTTCAAGTTTTTTTTATGTCAATCAGTGTGAGGTAACATCATTCAGTTTTCCCTCTTGCAATCAAGTTTTAGCAATCACAGCCAGATGTTGTTTTCATTACAACACCAACCCCTTTTCAATAAAGTTTCAGTGTTTAACTATCAAAAGCACTCTTTACGTTCCTTTCAATTGCCAGATCTTAATGCTTTCATAATCTATTTCACCCTGACATCCTGTCTGTCTACAAATATGGCATGTTTGATCACCCCTGAATGTTTGCCTTTGTGTTCTTTTCACTTTCTTTTCCTGTTTCTTCTGCAGAGTGTACTTTATCCTCAAACCAGGTCAATCTAAAATACTACAATGCATTTCTCTGTCTAAAGATATTTAGAGACCATTAGATAGCAGGTGGAGGAGGGCAGATGGAGACAGATGAAAATTTATCAATTTCAGGGTCTGAACTTTAAAGAACTGCTTGATCCTTTTCTTTCAAAATTCTGCACATATTGAGGAGAGATAAAGTTGATATATTCAGTATTATACTCTGTGTCTATAGGGATAAGTTCCTTCACAACCCAACCTGCATTTGATTTTTATGTTATAAAATACAGACAGTTCAGCATCTAAGGAAATGTTTCTATAAGGGATGAAAAAAAAAATACTTTAAGCAGAATCACCACCTCCACATCATACATTGCTCAGGGGCTCTTATGGGGCTGCATAGTTGTGCTAACAAGAGAATATAATCTTACTCATGGAGAAAAGTAAGAACAGAAGGTTAAATTCCTCTCTGCAGAAATGAGGGGTTTCACATGTACAGCCAAGGTATGAGGAGTTCAAGTAAGCCTAGAGCAGGCATGATGAACGAGTAAGCAGAATAAAATTTATCTGAATGATTCCATGAAGTGTGTCATCATTTCTGTCTTGAGTGCAGGCCAGGTTTGCTCTCACCAGTTCTGAAGCAAGGAAAGAAGGAACCAGGGCCAAGCATTTACCACTGTATATTTGCCAACTCATAGCGATTGAACAATGACTACACTTTCCTGAAGGAGCCGCCTGGCTCTTAGAAATGTAGGTTAGTGTAATGTGTGTCAGATATAAGAAAGGGGTTTCAGAGCTAATCCTGTATTCAATTTGATTGCAAGATTAATTCCTAAATGGTGCTATACATGAGCAGATGATCATCATATGGTATTTCCTCTCTGCAGGATACAGACATTCTTATTTAGGCTCCAATCTTGCAATCCAATCAACAGTGGCAGTTCTTATGTCCAAGAGGATAGGCACCTTGTTCCAATGAATTAATGATACAGGCTACATTCACATAGATAAGATTGAAGGACTGGACTTACTCTGAAGGAAATTTATATTCCTTAAAAATAAACTTGAAAAGGATTGAGAATTAGACTCTAATCAGTACTGGGTTTACTCTGTAGTGGTTTGAAGAATCTGGCTTATGAAATCAATCAGAAATGATACAATGAAGGTATTTGTCATCATGCACCTTGTCATTACCTGCATTGTGCCAACTGCCAAAAGGAATGGAGCAGTTTAACAGCAGCATAACAGCTGCTAAACAAAGAGCAGGCAAGTGTAGAATTACCTGGTTTATATCAAAGATTTCTCCTAATCTTTTACTGCAGAAAGAAAACCCAACTTGTTAAATTAAAACACAGCTCATGAGTACATCAGTGAACATGATTGAACAGCTAAGTAAATTGCTCAACTCTCCTTTTCAAAATTACATTTTCATTTCAACTTCTGCAGTTTCTTTGCTAAGAGCAATGACATTTAACAGGATTCTTTAGATCACTTCTGTAATGCAATGTCCTAATTACGGTAAACGCTCTCTGTACTTTACCAGTAGCTTGATAAAATTGATTTGATTTTTCTTTTCATTAACAAAGGAAACAAAAAATTAAAGCCATGGTTACAGACAAGTTGGGGAAAAGTTGCATTATGCTTAGGAACTGCTATGAAGAGAAAAGAAAAGTTGAAGAGAAAGAGGGGCCTAAAGAAATCGAGTATTTGTTGTTAGCATAACAGAAACGAATGTATAACCCACTTGTAATATATTTTTGATGCATATTAATATACTTCAGAGCTTTCAGGAAAAAATATAAAAATGCTTAATTACAGCTATTTGGTGATGAGTACTCACATTTTTTATACAGAAGAGGCATAATATAAAAACACTGGCTGTACAGTCAGATACTCCTGGTCCACTGGCCACGAGGAGAAACTCTAGCTGGTGATCCACCGCTCACGGTGGGTTGTTTAAAAAGGTAACATTAAGGCTGTTGGCCATATTCTTTGCTTTGGAAGATAAAAGGAGCTCAGTAACAATTTCAATAGCATGCCGAACACATTCCACTTGTGCCGTTTCATTTCTGCAGATGTGTCCTTGGGTGCAACACCTACATCAGCATTTTGGCTAAGAGTGACTGGGGCATGCACCTGGGTTCCGTTCCCTTCCACGAGGCCAGGACAAGATGCCTTACTCTCTCATGCTTATGATGGTGGTTTGGCAACCACCAGGTAAGGTTTCTGATGTAGAATCTAACTAAGGTACGTTTTTTAATATAATGGGTAGACTAAAAAATGTTAGAAGAAAAATACTGGCCAGCAGGTGCTGCTGGGAATGAAGAAATAGCATGAGCTACATCTCTTTTGCCTTAGCTCCTGTTCCCTACTTGATTATAACACTAAACCTGGTTAAACTGGAATGTTCCCACTTTCAGTCTGAGCCTTAAAGGCCAAATATTTTACAGCCCCATTTGCCCATACCATCACCAGGCTCAATATTCACTTTTTAAAGTAATGGTAATGAGTTGGTGACTTTGTGTTCCACATCCCCAATGGCCTATCATAGCTTCCCCCACCATATAAAGAGGAAAGGAAAGGTCCTCCTGGCATTTATGAAAATCACAGCCTCTTTATAGACAAGGGAAGGAAAGACTGGCTTCTCAGCAACAGGTAGCTGAGAAAAATAAGCAAGGCACTTCATTTCATCTCTCCCTCTTCCCCACCTATGTAGCAGGGCTGAAAACTTTCTCAGCTCAGGGTGCTGCTATTGTGAAAATAAAGTCAATTTATGCTTATGAAGCATTCAGTCACTGCAGTGATGATGGCCATATGTTAGACAAGTGCTTTTTGTGAGAAAGTGGTTTTTAAATTGTGGAGCCCAAACAACTATTGAGCTAGGAGTACAGAAACAGGATAAGATAATTTCTCTGCTATCACATTTTTGAGTGTTACAGTCAGGAGAAAAAAAAAGTCACTCAACTCTAACATATCTGACAAATACATATTACCCAATTATCTCTATAAGAATTTGCCATCCCCTATTTGCTTTCCCTTTTAAGGTCCAAACTTGCAAACTTTTCTGAAGCACGGTTTGTTCTACAGGATAACCGTGTTTTGTTGGGGAACAGATTTCAGGTCCTAGGCGCTATGGTCATATGAATGAGGAATAATGTGCAGTATATGAATGAGTTCAAGATAAGAAATAGAGCAAGTCTTACATTCCATTCCAGCTTACAATTTGCTGTTCACTTAAGCAGGACCAGATCAAGACAGATATTTAAAGATGATACTAATTTCTAATGCAGAAAGATGATCCTAAGGTGGAAATGAAGAAAATAAATTACAAAAGTTGTTTTTTTCCTCCTATTTCTGTATTATTGTGTTATTAAATAGTAAGGGAAAACTAACATCAATTTCATTCACATATCCAAAGATGCCCAGAATTGTCACAAGTTTACGTGATGTCTATGTCCCTGAGTGATATATTATGTAATTTTATTTCTGATGACATTGAAGATGCAGCCAGAAAAGTCCTATTGGCCAAACATCTGAGGAGAGTCAGGAGGGTAAGTTGTCCCAGCTAAGTGCAGAAATAATTTATGAAGTCTAGGTTGGTTTTTGGTTTTTTTTATTGTGTTTTGTTGTTGTTGGAGTGTAGCAAATGAGCTGCCTACAGAAAGCTCCCTAAGGACAAAAAGAAATCTCAGTGTTGGGGCAATCCACACTGGAGATGTGGCGTGCAGAACTTGACCAAAGCAGTATCAGTGCCACTGGGGTAGTAAACCTCCATAAGAAGAAAAATGTGTGGCATGGTGCAAGGCACTGAAATACTGTCTGTGCTCATCTGCCACAGCAGAGCTCCCTTCCTAGCCCACCCTCCTGAAGCTGGTGCCTGGACTACAGCACAAGGATCCAAGGTGAGCCTTCACTCCTAAAAATGAGAAGTGAGCTCTTGCTCCTTACTCAGCAAGAACACTCTTGCTTCCCCCGCTTTTTCCCCCCAACAATACTGCAACAAGTAAGCCTGCAAACAGAAAGGGCACCTCAAAGGGCTTTTCCCCTCTCCATCCTATGCAGAAACATAAGTGTAAGGCAGGGCAAGAAGGATTCAGGCATACAGCTTTTTAAGATTAAAACCTTTGGAGACTGCTGCTGTACTTTCTCTGGAGCTCTATTCCTCTCACTATAGAGAGAAGATAAATATGAGCTCATTTCCTATTGAAGCACACAAAATGTAAAATAAATATTGCCATGTATGCGGAGGATTTCATTTCCTGTAACAGCATCCAAACACCCTTACCAATGTTTACCTCACTACACCAACTCAATTTTATTCTTGAGTAATGGAGTCAGGTCATCAATTTTACAGGATATTCTCTCAATGAGCTGTCAGATATATGCCAGGATATTTCAGGTGGTGTTACTGAGCTATTTGCTGGCCTGCCTAAGCTGCAGTGCATGAAACACAAGCTTAGGATAACTAGTTCAGCATGGTCCCTATCCAAATATAGACTGCGTTGAACCAAAAGTATTGGGGTATTTGATTAAATATTCCATTTCCCTGAGCTGTTTTATCTGCTACTGATGATCTTGAGACAAAGATCATTACAGTAACTTCAGCCTACATTCTTATCCTGCACACACAGCGCCCCAATTTTACTGTGCGTGTTTGGCAGGACTTGGTATCTCTCGGCTTGTTTCACTGTCCAGAGGGCTCTGCCTGGCCTCCCACAGCAGCTCCCATCCCTCCTAATCTCCCCTCCAAAGGCACAGGACTGAAATGGCCCCACACAGTTTGGAAGGAACAGAATCTGCTGCGTGTGCAATTAAAGGCTGCAAGAGAAATTGGCTGCTTAGTATCCGTACCCCTAGCTCTGCTCCCTAGTTCCTGTTAAAAGACCAAAGGTGAGGGAGGGAGAAGAGGCTCTTGTTGGATCTTGAGGTGAAACGGCAGGCCACAGACCTGAACCACTGCTGCTCTTATCTTCTGTAATCATTCAGCTACTTTGCACCTGCCCTGCCTCTCTGTAAAATCAAGGAATGTAAAGGAGTGCATTTGGCCCTAAGCCATTACTCTGCTTTAATTCCTTTCCCAAAGAAACTGTGCTTCAACAGTTTGATATATTTTTTTTAAAGAATAGATATTAGCTGCCTCCTGCAGATAAGACTTCTGAGTTTTAAAGCTCCCTGTTTTCATTCCAATACTTTGATTAAAGGTTTCAAGAGATTCATTTTGGTAATTTTAACTTCTTTTCTCTGAAAAGCAGTAAAGGCTACAGTAAAAAAAAAAAAAAAAAAGAGAAGGAAAAAAGTCCTGAAACAGGACTTCCATTCCACTTTTCTCTGTTATATATAGAAAAATTTCAATCTCCAGAAAAAGTTGGGATGGTAGTACACTAGGCAACCCACATTCATCCTGTTTGAGTCCTGAGACACAGCCCGAGCACGGGAAGATACAGGTCAGCTGAAATCACTGGAACTGCACTGGTTCAAACCAGGAATGGCCAAGAAGTGGTGGACCTATATGGAGGCTTTTGTCATACTTGAACTGTTGGTAGGACAACAACAAACCCCAAAACTCAAAAAAACAGAAAAAGGAGCTATCGCTCTGTGGGGGGATAAATTCAGCACCTTGCCAGGGTAGGGAGAGGAAATATCAGGTTACTGGGTCAGGTGCTGGGATGTGCAAAGACAGTGCAGTGTGACCAGAGGGATGGGCGGCATTCCTGCCCTAAACCTACAGAGTCTGACTGACAGTGTTTCACGTGTGTCACTTTTTTGATTCTGTTCACAGGCTTAAGGGTTGGGTGGCACCTCCCAGTTTCATCTGATATAGCTGCCCTAATTTCTGTGGTATTAGACTTATTTCTGATAATAAATTAGATTTTGCATGTATGTGAGTACATGCATGAAAGCTTGTCCTTAGCAATACTCTTTTTAGCAAAGTCTGCCTTCCCACCCCAATATAAAAACATATTTTAGCAAAAATTGCTATAGAGGAAGAAGCAGCACATTGGAATGAATTTATTTTTAAAAAGTGCCTCTTGGAAATATTTTGCTTAAAGTAACGTAAATTGATCTAAGTATTACTTCACAGCTTGCCAATGATAGCAAATATAACATGCTCCCCTACTAGTGTTGCATTAAGACATAATAGTTGAAATATTTTTGTTTGTTTGGATTGGATTTAAAGAGTCAGTAACAGCAGCTACTACTTGGTTCTAATGCAAATGGGGTTTTCCTTTCCTTGATCACAATGTTTGCTCCCTGCAATGAAAAACAGCTCATCACTTAGTTTCATGTCAAGTCAATACATAAATAACCTGTCCCTCAAATGAAAATCCACGGTGAAACTGCAAAATTTTGATGC
Source organism: Pandion haliaetus (assembly GCA_013401275.1). Lineage (NCBI taxonomy): Eukaryota > Metazoa > Chordata > Aves > Accipitriformes > Pandionidae > Pandion > Pandion haliaetus. Next base: position 45,807 of record VYZV01012929.1, read on the forward strand.
ATTTTTGAAATTCCATACCAAGAGATTTTCAGACCTGATATTTTAAAGGAATTGCTTTTTGAGAAATTCAAATGCCACTGCTATGCAAAACAAAAACATTTTTTGAGATGCCTATTGTATATAATTTCTTCTATAACTTCTACCAGTACTTTTTTCTTTAACTTTTAGTTACCTCATGACATGTATTTGACAACTTAAAAGGATTCAAAAGATGCTGTTTCCTTCCACAACAAACAAGTTTGCTATCTAATGGATGGCAAGATACCCACTACAAATTCATACCCACTGTTGTATACAGGAAACTGGAGTACTTGCATTTAACCTGAAAATTCTCTTTAATCACTGCCATTCAAGTAGTACCTGAAAAGGTGTCCCTTCATCTAGGAAATTAGAAACACACGTATATTAGTCTTCTGGCTCAGCTGCTGTGATCCACTATTCCCACACACAACAACCATGGTTCCTCTCGCCCAGAGTATCTCCTGTATCACGATGCTACTTTCCTCTTTCAAGAAAGCAATCACAGCATTACAGTAACAACTGCAGTCCATGTGGCTGCTGAGACTACTGCTTCCTTCCAAATGCAAAGTTAAGGCAGAAAATAAGGATGAGGATGAAAAGAAAAATAAAAACAAAAAATGAACGAGCCAAACAAGGGAAATAGAATTAGTTTGGGGAACATTTCCATTTAAGCTAGTATGGTACATATCAGACGCTTTCTTTCCCTCTCTCCCCACCCCTGTCTACTTCCCTTTCAAGACGTTTTCATTTCAGTTCCTGTTGTTTATATGTTTCATATCATTGGCATGATATTGAAACTAAGCCTTCCATTATATTTTGACTTTGCTACTGTCACCAGCAGCTACATCACACATGCGAAACAAACAGTGAGTAATCAACTGTTTTACCTCTCTGGTTCCTTTTTTTCCCTTCCTGATTCACAATAAGAGACATGAGATTTCTTAGGCCAGCAAGGAAAGCAGAATCCGTCAAAGCAGAAGGAAGAGGTTACAGGTATTAGGCAAAGCTGTCACCTTAAGCTTGAAGAATTATAGTTGTTCTCCACTGGTGACATGGTTAACTTTCTTTTGTTAGTGTAACAGTGTATTTAATGTTCAGCTGAGTCTTTAAATTGGCTTAGCAATAAATACTCCTCATTTACATTTTTATGATGCAAAAGCTATATGATCATCAGAAGGTTTTGATTTTTATCCTGGTGACTTCATAAGGGATTTTTCTTTTTTTTTTTCCCTTTAAATGTTCTCCCTTCACTTTCACTTAACACTTTCATTGCTAGAATTTTCCTGGATGTTTGGGTTTAAATAAGCTTCTTATATATTAAGCCTTAATATCTATTTATTTGTTTCCTCTTATGTTGAACACTGTTTCCAAACTATATCCAGATGTTCCAAGGCCTGCATATTTCAGTTTTAGGGCACAGATATGAACCCCTTTTCATTTTGTTTGTTATGTTGTTTGGGGTTTTTTTTAACTATATTAAGACTTGGGGTTTTCCTGGTGATATTGTTGTTTGTTTTTTTAAAAAGCACGTAAGTCCACAAAACTATACCCTAGAATCATGGCACAGAGCTTTGAGAAACATATTATTCTCTTTTGAACCCTATATCACAACAAATAAAAAGCTCAGTCCCCAAACTTACTCATATACCTCAAATTTTCCTTGTAGGCAAGGGACTGCAGGACCTTAGTTATCTTATCTTCCTTACCCTTACATTCAAAGAAGTCTCTCATATTTTTCCTTGTTTATTTTTCCCCAGCTGTCTCTGGAAGTAGCTGAGTGTCCACAGGATGGCTGGGCTGGCCAGCATGACCCGGGGCAGCAGAGGCTTGCAAGGAGAACAGCTGGGGTGCTGCAGGCCTGCTCTCAGGGTGCCTTCTTCACACAGCAGCCTAACACGGAGGCAGGCAATGAGGGCCTGGAGCTCGAGAGCCACCCAGGCAAACACAGCAGGGCACAGCTAGGGGACGAAAGCAGCAGTCTGGCTTGGAGTCATCTTTTGCTGAGGAGGAAACAACTGAAATTACTGCCCAGGTGCATTGTAGGCTAGTGCTGGAATCACTATCAGTATGTCCTCCCTCATTGCTCCCTTCTCAGTAACATACTGTTGGGACAGAGCCCCTCGGTTTGACTCACAGATCTCATATATATCTAACCTTGCAGATGTGCTTTTCTACAGTTCAAACCACTATTCTTAGTGAAGACCCTAAAAACCGCTACCACTGAAGACCTGGCAAAATAGTTGCCCCAATCTGCACACAGATACCCTCTCTGCACCGCTTTTTTCCGCTGCTTCTCTACAAATGTCCCATGATTTTGTTCTTCACTCATAAAGACAGCATAGTTTGTTTCTCGTATTGGAGTTTGGCTAGAAGTCTGCTGAAGGATATTCACCCACTGATGTTCTCTGAGAAAACTGACAGCATTTTTATTCCCATCAGAACTGGTCACTTAGTTGATTATGCTACATAATGAGTGATAGACCGAGCCACATGGTGTAACTCGCATTCCCCAGTGACTGAACATCAAGTCTTTCGGTCTCTTTTCAAAGCTTATAGAAAAAACAACCCTAAAAGCTCCACTCCATCAAGGGTCCCTTTAGGCCAAGATGAAAAGCAGATTCACATTTATCAATCCTGGAACAAGAAAACTATCAATCACTGAAAATACTTAATGCAAAACAGTGAAGAATGTTTGCTAAAGGCAAACAGTACTGCGCATGGAGTTACTCAGGAATACAGTGTAAAGTCAAATACTGATTGTCTCTGCAGATATGCACAACCTATACATGACACAAAGACACACTGCCCTTTGCCTAAACAAATCAAGATCTATAAATCATGCTGACACTCACCACAGTTTAACTCTCTCACCTAAGAAATTACAGCATTCTTGCTGTTTATGACTTGCAGGGGTACAGTGGAATAGAGTTTGTCCTTGTGAAATTTAACTGTTTCCAGGGTATTTTCAGAGGTCTGGTAATATCACCAAGCCTTACCATGTTGCTGTAAATTAGGAGTGATGACATATTGTTGCATGGTATGCAGTGTAATTGCTATTACTGGAACAGAGTACTTGCAATTTTTGCCCTGCCAGCCAGTAAAAGGCAGACCTAAGACTGCCTGTTTACACACAGCAACACTATTTCTCTAGAAGAGTTTGCCATATTAACTCTCACTAGCCAATTTTAATGAGACCAATTTGTACTGAAAACTGGATTAATGATACAAAGCAATTACTTAGAACTGCATGTGTGCAAGTAAACCAACTTTTTCAGGAAGGGAGTAAAGTCAGTGACCTCTAACAAGGCCTGTATGCATAACCTCATCTCGTTTGTTCCGTGGCATTCCTAAGATGTCCATTATAATGATATGCAATTTTGGATTTCAGTTATTTCCTACATTCAAAGAAACCAGCCTTTTATTGACTACACTGATCTCTCAGAACAGGAAACACAATATATTGCTAAAACTAAGGTTCACAGACAATTAGCACGAGCTACATTTACTCAGAAATCATGTACTTCAGTATCTGCAGTGCCATGGAAATCTTTGAAATGTATCCTAAGGAACTACAACAGTATTTCAAAGACCCCCTCAAATTCCCACGAATTTAGACATAGTGATACTGAGCAATTGATGATCTCCAAGAGACATTCTGTAAAAAACAACTTTTCAACAGTTAAATTATCACAGGAAAAAGATCAGAAGGGGTAATATTGTGAAACCAGTTTATTCAGCCCCAAGGAACACTAGCAGGGCAACAGACTGATTTCTTTAATATTAGTGTGTTGCAATTGATTGACTTCAATATCTGGGAAGGTATATGCAAACTTTGGTTGTAGCTGTTCCTACTTTTCTACAACTTGCCCTTCTATCAAACAAGTGACGTGACAGTTTTTCTCCTGGTTGGTGAAACTTGTAAAAACTTGATGATCTCTGACTTCCACCATTCCATTAAATTTGGTCAAAATGGGCTAACAGTTATTTGGTACAGAACAATAATAAAAAAACCCCAACAGACTTGTTTCTGTAAGTCTAAAACTGATCCAAATGCCACTGCAATTTTTGAAAGAACTCCAAAGGTTAGGTTCACAAAATGTTAACATATATATGAGTGGGGACATACACATGATTGTTTGCAAGCTCTCAGGAACATTCTCAACAAATCATTGAAGTACAACCATTTTTCCTTCATACTCAGATGCTCTCTGACCAGACAGAAGAGTTTTCTCTCAGCCCTTGATGGCTTGGATCAATCCATCTCAGCAGATTGGTTTGGAGCAGTCTAGCATACAGATGGTGCTGTTCTAATGTATGCCAACTAGGTCTAATCTGAATGTATGGCCAGCTAGCTGCGGACCATAACTACCTCTGATTCCGATTCCATTCCTATCATGACTTGAAATGGAGGTGCTGGTGCAGCGTCAAGAGACACGAGCCCTTTGTCTGCTGGGAAAATACAAGAACTCTCTTATCACCACTTGCTGCAAGATCAGTAGAAACAGAACTGAAAAAGAAAAGCATTGGCACATAAAGTAGATTTTTGGGTATGTGCCCACGAACATTTATGTTGATTTTTCCCCTGCATATGAATCACACACACACACAAAAAAACCCCAAAGCACAGCTCTCATTCTAGTACTGCATTTTGGGGCCAGCTCTCAACTACAATTTATTCATTCCAAATGAGCTATGAGCATAACTTAAATGCAGCCACATGGCAGCACAGTTTAAAAAGAGAAGCCTATAGTAGTCAGAAAGTGGGGAATTAGCTTAGTAAAGTGAGAGCAGCTGCATTCTTTGGTCTGAAAACTAAAGCAAAGTGAACATGTATTACAATTGTTGGGGAAATATTTATTAAGATACCTATTCATTCTCTCTCTGATTTTGGCGAAGTGTCTAGTGGCAGTATTACAAGAATAGCTTTTGTAGCAGAACTTTCAAACAAGTCCAAATGGGGAAATGCTGAAACTCCCATGAGAAATACCTACTTGTGACACTTCCTGCCTTATGTTTAGAAGAGGAGGGACTGAACAGACATCTAGAATGACTAAAAATAAATATTTCATGATTTGTGTAAATATAGAGAAGCAGAGAGAAAAAAGTGCCACACAGTGGTCACTTGAATCATTCTATTTTTCCTCATTATTTGCTCCCTACTAGGCGAACAAAACTGCCAAAGGGAATGCCTAGCAGAAGTGTTTGAAACACCAGCTCCCTGGTGACCTATATATCCTTGTGTGGTTATATACTAAACTCACGTCAATCACTGCAGCTTCTTTAAAATCAGTGCTGCTATGTTCAGCATCTGTCCCAAGGATTTCAGACTTTTTTTGTCTTTTGGGCAGAGCCAGTAGCACCTATTTCTTTCATTATGCTGTGGTTCAGGTGAGTAAGAGTTATGGTGGCAGTCACCCATCACAACCAAAGCTATTTATTACTTGCAGCATTCTGCAAATATGAGTGGGATCCAGGGTATATCAAAGTAACCAAGGAGATTCTTCTTAGGCTTTAGCACTGTATCATACATAAAACAGCTTCATTTGCTAAAGCTGTGCAGTGAAAGAGTGAGGTCCGTACAAGGAGAGAAAGGCAGAAAACAAGTTTACAGACCCTAAGGCTACTGAAAAGAAGAGGGCAGGCACACAACCACCTTGTACAAATGACTCATTTAAAAACACAAATTCAGTTTGTCTTACATTTGTGTATTCAGTTTGTGTGGCAAGGTTTTGGTGGTGGTGGTGGGGTTTACAGGGGTGGCTTCTGATGAAAAGTTGCTAGAAGCTTCCCCTATGTCTGACAGAGCCAATACCAGCCGGCTCTAAGACAGACCCGCTGCTGGCCAAGGCCGAGCCAATCAGCGGTAGTGGTAGCACGCCTGTGATAACATATTTAAGAAGGAAAAAAAGTTGTGGGGACTCTCAGTAACTGAAGCTGGAGAGAGGAGTGAGAACATGTAAGAGAAACAGCCCTGCAGACACCAAGGTCAGGGAAGAAGGAGGGGGAGGAGGTCCTCCAGGCGCCAGAGCAGAGATTCCCCTGCAGCCCCTGGTGAAGACCATGGCGAGGCAGGCTGTCCCCCTGCAGTCCATGGAGGTCCACAGTGGAGCAGATATCCACCTGCAGCCCGTGAAGGACCCCACGCCGGAGCAGGTGGGTGCTCGAAGGAGGCTGTGACCCCGTGGGAAGCCCACACTGGAGCAGGCTCCTGGCAGGACCTGCAGATCTGTGGAGAGAGGAGCCCACGGAGCAGCTCTTCTGGCAGGACTTGTGACCCGGTGGGGGACTCACGTTGGAGCAGTTTGCTCCTGAAGGATTGCACGCCATGGAAGGGACCCACGCTGGAGCAGTTCGTGAAGAACTGCAGCCCATGGGAAGGACCCACGTTGGAGAAGTTTGTGGAGGACTGTCTCCCGTGGGAGGCACCCCACGCTGGAGCAGGGCATGAGTGTGATGAGTCCTGTCCCTGAGGAGGGTGAAGCAGCAGAAACAACATGTGATGAACTGATCGTAACCCCCATTCCCCGTCCCTCTGTGCCACTTGCGGGGGGGTAGGTAGAGAATCTGGGAGTGAAGTTGCACCCGTGAAGAAGGGAGGGGTGGAGGGAAGGTGTTTTGAGATTTGGTATTATTTCTCATTACCCTACTCTGGTTGATTGGCAATAAATTAAGTTCATTTTTCCCCAAGTTAAGTCTGTTTTGCCCATGATGGTAATTGGTTAAGTGATCTCTCCTTGTCCTTATCTCAACCTGGGAGCCCTTTGCTATATTTTCTCTCCCCTGTCCAGCTGAAGTGGGGAGTGATAGAACGGCTTTGGTGGGCACCTGGCACCCAGCCAGGGTCAACCCACCACAATTTGATAAGGTGTAGAAGGAGAAACTTTTAATCTGTCAGAAGTACCTGGCCTTTAAGCTGGGAGATAAGGAAACGTCAGCGTGAGAAACAGCAAAAATTTTCATGTTTTGAGCATGATCATCATTAGGTGCTCTGTAATTTTCATTGCTGTTTGCCGAACCTATTCTTTTGGCCAGTTTATCTATCATGGAAGAAATAATCAAGGGGAATCTCTGATGAACATTGCATTTCATGATGCCAACATTTTGTTCTCATTGCATTTCCTGAGAGTGTTGCTAGTGACCCCCTCACTATGCTTATGCATTACATGGCTACCTCTGTTCTGATGATTGCCAGGCTTCCCCCCCAGGGTTCCAGTGTCCACCTCCATGGTTCACATGCCTCAAGTCTAAGCTCTCAGTAAAATATTTGAATGTATATTAATTTCTATAAGCGTGTTATGAAATAATTGAAACTTGTGCATATATATTATTGAAACATGGTAAGTACCTCATGTAAGCATTATATTTGCCTTCAAATAGTCACTTTATGCAACGTAGGAATTGATCACAAAGGAGAGTTCATTACAGCAGACCTGCTCTGCCAGGTACTCTCATACAATGGATCCTGAAGATACGTGCATGTTTGGAGAGAATAGCATTAGAGAAAAGGAACATGGCTTTGGATGACATGGCTGCTTAAGGCTGACTTGAGTTGTTGCCTTGATAGTAACTGCACAGAAATGCCTCATTACTCTTAATTTCCTCTTCAACCCAGGTTAGGGTCTAAAAAACTAGAGATATGCGGTCCAGAATCTACTGCTTTTACTTGCTAGAAAGGCCCTGCAGACACATTCCCCTGCCTGCCTTCCTGCTATGCTTGCCTCCAGTAGCACAGTGCTCGAAACGAGGGGGCACTTCATAGAGAGGCACTAAGCTTGTCTCACCAACTCTCAGTAGGAATTTCCACAGAACCGTATCAAGGCTCTTGATTGCAACATTTAGGACAAAGACTATTATCTCATTTATTATGTTCATAAAACTTTGAGAACATTTCAGGTGCCGGGTTAGCTTTAAATGGTAGCTACATGTTTTCTGCTGCTCCTCTGTTGTCTCCATTTCACTATAAGGGACTAAGTAATCTAAGCAATATTTACTAGCACTACCTGTTCATCAGCAATATAATAAAAACTGTAGACTTAATTTATAACTACATTTTTCTCTAGAAAGCTAAAGGGTTATCAGAAAGTGGTTCTTCCTTACAGCTCTGATGGTCTGGGAATAAGGAGAATCTTTCACCCATACTTTCTCCATTTACATCTGAGGCATGTCNTTTTTTTCCCAACTTTGTGAAATCTATATTTCTGGCAGTGTTCGCAAGCTGCACTTCAGAGTTGTTTCATCCATGCAGTGACTTCATCTCAGAACAGCCAAGATAAACAATTCTAGCCATTTAATAGCATTTCATGTATCTCTGGATAATCTCCAGATTTTCCTACATTTCTTACAAATCTGTTAACATAGTATCATGCATTTTAGCAATCTGCTGTTGTTTCACTCAGCAGCTGTAATGATGTGTTCTCTAATTTAGATTTTTCCAATTTATATTAAAGCTGCAATCCCTCTGATTACACAGGACTAAAAGCACTCCTGAATTGGCAAAATTTAAGATCTACTCCAACCTCCAGTTAGTGTCAAGAAAAAGGTTTCAAATAACTTAATTTATTGAACCATTAATTAGTATTCTACTTCACTGACCTTTTCAGAATGTCTAAGACCCATGGAAATAGAGGCTTCTCGAAAAACGAAAGACTAAACCATCCACTTTAGTTACACACCAGTGACATAATACTCCTTCATATATTAACGTATGTACTGAAAAAGAAGCAGGACAATTCTGTTCTGTAAATCTGGGACAAACAGGTAAGTTTAGGCAATGATGTTAACAACACTAAATATTTTTTCAGATATCAAAGGTCAGTGTTTTCAGATGGTGGAAATTACACTATACCCAATACTTGAATGAATTAACAAAGCCATTGATTTACTCTCCTAGCATTAGGATTCTGGAGTCTGAGTTTAGGGTCCATTTTGGAAAAGAGAAGAAAAAAAAAATCAAGGTAAAAATAATGGTCTGTTACATAGCTTGTGCTCTGAAAGTCTTAGATAAGTCTTAGAAAGACTTAGATAAGTTTGAGAACAGATGCTACCAGCTAAGTAAGACAAAAACAATCCAACTGATACTGAGTACATTAGTGTAATTTATGCATTCATAAAACTGATAGACACATTTCTGAAAATCTTTAAAGTAGAAGTAATAATGGAACTAGTCAGCAATTTACCACTAACAATTAATCATTCTCACAATATTCACAACATTCCATTTTGTTCTTGTTATTCAAGGAAGTGATGATTAATTGATAAAAGTTTAGGAAGTGCACTAATAGCAGGTGCTCCTAATTGCAAACTCTCAGGGATAATTTGGTCTGAGCTACTTTATGCTAATTTGTACAGCATTAGTCATAACACTCTGTAATTTTACTTTTAGAACAAATTTTTCCTATAGTCACTATAATCTAATTAAGAATTTTAACTAGTTATTTGTATGGAGAAGACTGCTGAATTGTAAATGTGAGAGCCTGATTACCATAAAAGATTAAAGAAGAGGTCTTTAAAAATATGCCCCCACCAATTAAAAGCTCTTGCTAGTTGGTTTCAGAGATAGCTCTGTTTTAAAGTACTTTTAACGATAGCATTTACCCTACTCTCATATAGTTTGAAACCCAATCCCATTGTTTCTATCCCCCATCTTTTCTGAACTGAAGTTTCCTTTTAACAGCAAGTACTTCTCTCAGAGGCTGAATACAATCATCAGTGGAAAAAGGTGCATTCAGCTACCTGTTATTCTGCAGTTGCTGTGCACCCAGAAGGCTCATTGAGGTAAATGAACTCGGGCTACTGGGCAAACAACTAGACAAACAAGCACGCACTTACAACAGCCAAAGAATGGAATTTTTTATTCAGATGGTCTCTGAGCAAATCAGCTATATCAGCTCTGGTTCTTTAAAAAAATGTCTTTACTCCCAAATTATTGCACAAACCTTTTAATATTTTATTTTTCAAGTAAACTGTGTTACATGCCAGGAATTGCTACATTTTCATACATACCTTCTGAGAGGTATCTGAATACCATGCACCAATAGCACTGGGCTTCATACCCCTGTATAGCAAATATGATGGGAATTCACCCCAACTCGTCACTCTCTCCCTAAGCCATCTTCCATTCCCTAGTCATCTCCCTGCCTTGGATTCCTCCTTGTTCCAGGTGTTAGGCAGGCAAAGACCTGGTTAGCTACACAGTACTTAAAGAAAGAAGTCAGGTTATACCAAATGCAATTTGCATGCATGAAAATACAGCAACACCAGCAAACTGCAGAAGGATGATCATAATTGCTGACTGCATCAGCCAGCACAGCAAAATCTTCACATGGCCATGAGTAACAAACTACGCAGACAGACCTCAGAGCCACGTGGAAGCAGAGCAAACTGGAGCCACGGCACTTTACAATCGTATAGCTCCATCGCAGAAGGGAGCTGATCTTGACTTGTGGCCAAGGCCCAGTGAAATTGGCTTCAGCACCCTGCTTGCTCCTGCCCTGCATAGCCAGCAGCCCCCAGGGCAACACTGCTGGCAGTATTGGGAGATGCTCTTGCCTAGACTGCCTACAAGCTGCTACAAGCTGGGATCTGGGAAATCCCTTGATCACGTGGTAAGAGGGATACCGTGTGATACAGAGGGATCTGGACAGGCTGGATCGTTGGGCTGAGGCCAATTTTATGAGGTTCAACAAGGCCAAGTGCTGGGTCCTGCACTTTGGTCACAACAACCCCATGCAACACTACAGGCTTGGGGAAGAGCGGCTGGAAAGCTGCCCGGTGGAAAAGGACCTGGGGGTGCTGGTTGACAGCCGGCTGAATATGAGCCAGCAGTGTGCCCAGGTGGCCAAGAAGGCCAACGGCATCCTGGCCTGTATCAGAAACAGTGTGGCCAGCAGGAGCGGGGAAGTGATCGTCCCCCTGTGCTCAGCACTGGTGAGGCTGCACCTTGAGTACTCTGTTCAGTTTTGGGCCCCTCACTACAGGAAAGACATTGAGGCGCTGGAGCGTCTCCAGAGAAGGGCAACGAAGCTGGTGAGGGGCCTGGAGCACAAGTCTTATGAGGAGCGGCTGAGGGAACTGGGGTTGTTTAGCCTGGAGAAAAGGAGGCTGAGGGGAGACCTTGTTGCTCTCTCCAACTACCTGAAAGGAGGTTGTAGTGATGTGGGTGCTGGTCTCTTCTATCAAGTAACTAGTAATAGGACAAGAGGGAATGGCTTCAAGTTGTGCCAGGGGAGGTTTAGATTGAGTATTAGAAAAAATTTCTTTACTGAAAGGGTTGTCAGGCATTGGAACAGGCTGCCCAGGGAAGTGGTGGAGTGACCATCCCTGGAGGTGTTCAAAAACCACATAGACGTGGCACTTCAGGACATGGTTTAGTGGGCATGGTGGTGTTGGGTTGACAGTTGGACTCGATCTTAAAGATCTTTTCCAACCTAAACGATTCTATGATTCTGTGATAAGCCCTTGTGGATGTGGTTACAAGTCAAAAGCAAAATACTCGCAGCAACAAGTCCTTTTTTCAATGCCATTTTACAGAGATAACTGTTCTTACAAAGAACAAATAATAGCAACAAACACTGTGTCATTCTATGTGGAGCAGGTAGATTTTTCACAGGGCATTTAAAGACATGCTTCAATGTTTATAGGACTTGAGGAATGCTCAGGTCTCTTCCATGATACTGGATGAGGTCTTACATCCTCAAAACATGAAAATGAATGGTCAGCTCAAACACACTTAGAAATACTTTCTGCATATACTCAGTTTTCTTGTAGAATTTCGTATTGTGGATTATCTGACAGCTAAAAAGCCAAGCTTGATGAGTGCTCTCTGCATTACTAGTTGTCCCATTGGTGTGTAAGCTGATCACACAACAGGACTGGAAGCAAGCCACAACTAACTCCTCTCATCTGCAGTTCTTAGTAACAGTGGAGATGTAGGATGTGGTATTTGATTTGAAACCAGAAGCAGCTGCCAAACAGATGTTCTTGCCGAGGCATGCAAAACTTTGTGCTATACGTCTTCAACCCAAACGACAGTCCAAATCTGCTAGCTAGTAGCTAAACCATCTTCTTTTGCAAGGCTTTGGGAAAAAGACATGCAGTACAAACTACGTTGTATATAAGAATTGCTGAACCTTGTGACTAGGATGGGAACTTCCCTTTGGGATGCGAAGGATCTTGCCTGTGTTTACATTTACCCAGTGTACAATAAATAAAACTAAAACCTAGGTAGTGTCAGATGAATAGGTAAGAATAGGTGAAAATCACAGGCTCTAAGGTCCTCTGACAAGGTTCACGCCACATGTGCAATATCTAGAATTTAGTATCTGAAGCCAGTGTTTAAGCTAGGAGCCCAGATTTGACTTTTGTAGAACAGCTCAATAAATACCCTGGAGAAGAAGCACTTCAACTTAATGCTCTTTTTCCCTGCGTTACGGTTATCAAAATAGATACATGCACAATAGAGGTCCATTAGCATTTTTATCAACACCACAAGTGGGCCAGGAAAGAACATTAGAGACTCACTTCCCTCAGTAGCTCTTTGAATTTTCTCTCCCCCTTCACACACATGCGCTTCTCATACCTCACCATTAAGTACTGGATTTCAAATTCCCTTGAACATAAATCACCTATTACTAATGCAATGATCTCAGGCAGAAAAATAACTTATTTTCCTGCCTGAGATCTGCCCTTCACGTGGCTTGAAAATAATTGTCAACTCAGTGGCTAAAAAACTGAAAGCCAGTGATTAACTTTGAATACCAATGTAAGCTCCAGTTGCATTATTCTAAAACTTCTTATGCCATAAACACCTCCGTAGCACCCAAGTGCCTTCCAGTAGTGTACAAAGCAACCATGACTAACATCTGTCATGTGTCATTAGTACTCTCGTCCCTCAAGGGGAAAAGCATTTGCAGTGAAGTGTTTTGTTTTGGTAGGAAATTAAAAGAAAAAACTGCACACAGCTACATGTTTATCTTAGAGGAACCAAGATCAAAAGAGATGCATTCTGCACTTGGAGCAGGATATGATCATCCGTGAGGGTCCCTAGCTTTTGGGGAAGTTTATAACGTGGTCTTACGCTGCCCCCTTTGGAAAGTCTGCTTTCTGGCACAGGCCTGTATCTTGATCATAAGAACGTTCCATTAAGTCTGAAGAGAAATTTGTCAACCACAGAGCTGTCAGCTGCCTTTTAGCAGGCCTAAGCCTAAGCCATGTGTCTCTGAATAGAAGGGCTGAGGAGTTGAACTTGATTCAGTGCCAAACAGTAAGTCAGCACAGGGGAGAAGATAGGCTTGATGTGCTCAGGGAGCCCATGGTGGTGAGGAGACTCCTGTGCTCTTTCGAGCTTCTAAGACTCACAAGGCTTTACGGCAAGGCACTGCTGAGCTCCCCAAGATGCATCACAAGGGCATCTACAAATGCTCTTGTCAGCTAACTGGAGTCATTGCCACCTTGTTCAAGTTTAGCTTCTCCCATCTGTTCTTCAACCATAAGCTAACTATGCCATGTTGCAGCGGCATGGCACGGTATTGGGACAATGTGTTTGGTCATATGTAGGAAAAGACAAATAGGATGTGCGTCACCTTCATAGTATAGCTCAGTCCAGTCCTCTGCAGGCAACAACTGGACAAGAATTGGCATAGAAAGAGGTTGCTCTAGTTGGAGGCGCAGCTTCTCACCAGTGTCCACCAAGAAGGCCTCAGACTAGCTGACTTGGTTACCCTGGGCTTTGACAAGCGCTCTCCACGCTTGAGTCTCTCCCTCATAGGATCATCACCACAGTTTTACTAAAGCATGTTCAGTTTCACCTCTTGGCCCAATTCCAGATTGTTCTAGGACTGCAATATGAAGCTTCAATTACATTATCTCAGACTTGGCCAGCAGTATTTTATTTGTAAGGAAATGTTTGAAAACTGGTCTCTGGTTTAGCAATGCGGGCTCAACTTGTAATTTCACAGTAACTGATCACTTCATTACATGTAATGTTGGCTTGTAGGACTGGCCTTGAAAAACCTGGGGTGATAGAGCATCATCCGTGACAAGTGGTAAAGCCACACTCGCATGCTTTTTTCCCCTTTGTGCCTGACAGCTGCAGGGATTTCCTGGTCTATATCTCCTCAAGAGCCGGAAGAAGGTTTTGTTCATCAACCTATTTTTAGCCTGCTTAGCTTCCTTCCTTAGTGGCTTCAGACCAGCACACAACAATGCATTAAACCACTTTCCATCCAGTAGACACCATCATGACATATTGATGGTTTATCTGGCAAAGCTTTAAAGCACACCTGCCTTTCCTATGCTGGTAGCTTTGCTCATGCAGACATATCTAGAAAAGGTCCCGGAGCAATACTCATTGGCCAGCTCTGCCTACCTGGCTGCAAGGGCTCAAAGCTGCTTATGTGCAAATACAAGGGAGATCAAAACTCCATTAAAAGCTTGCCCTTGGAGGCTAACGCAAGAAAAGGAATGAACCCACTCAGAGCCACCTATTTTCAAGTCCCCACAAGTTTCAGGGACACAGACCCTATATTTTAAAGGATGTTTCTTTTTTCTACAATAAATACCTGGCAAAAGAAAGATGCATAAGTTTGTGTTATTATTAGATATTTCATATTTAGCTTTTTTCTCACACGTGAGTATTTTAAGGCTGCACCCAGCGATGGCATGTTGTTACTGTAGTGACAGAAGTATTAAAATACCTTTAAATACCTCCATGGAGACATCTTTTTTAACCTCTTTGGTGCAGCTGTATTTATAGCAATAGCAGTTGCCAGTTTTTCAAGGCTAATTATTTTGACTTATGATGATATTTTCCATATTCCACAAAATGTCCCTTACTTAATATGCTTTACTGTGACATTTCTCCTCTTACCAGTTTTATGAGTGTACGATACAGAGGTAATGGTGACTAAATATCTTGCTCTTAAAACAAAGAAAATTCTCCTTTTAGAATGTGATATTCATGCAAATTAAAAGGTAAATGACATCAAAAGTAAGGGTGGGCATAACCTCCTCCCCCCTCACTAACTTCTGGTAGTGACAGATAGACAAGAGGAGGTCAGGTGCACTACTGAAAGAAACATTTTAAAAAGCTGGTATTAAAAAGCTATTCATATTACTGAGAAGGAAGATGGGAAAAGATGAGTTTGAGGGCCTGCACAAACCTGCAGTACAGCTGGTAGAAATAAAAAGCCAACCCCAAAATACCACCAAACACCCCCCCCAACACACACACCAGCTGAGTTTGTAAAACATCTCTGCTACCACTGAATCAGTAATCTTATAAGTTCTTTATTTCCTTTGGGTAACTGCCTTGAAACACAAAGGGAAGAGCCAGGGACTCCAGATTATGAGAAACCAACTCTACCTCCTGTATTTTTTTTTTTCTTTATTTTACTTGACTCTCTGATTGTAAACATATTTATCTACAGCATAATGCAGTTCTGGTTGCAGTTCCCAAATGCCTCATTGTTTAAACGTTCAGTTTTGTAACCTTGGTATGGAGGACTTCAAAACTGTGGAGCATGCCAAGAACGGGTGGACAGTTCATCCACATCCTCCAGAGAATGTAGTATGTCCCTTTAGGATACTGCACAAAGTACTGCATTTATTTCTAGATATATTAACTCATGCTTCAGTACTGATATCATCCTAAATGATGCTACCCTCTTTCACCCCCTGCTACATATGTAATTCTGCCCTTCAACATCTCCCATACAGCTTCAATTGTGCCTTATCTGAAATCTCAACCATGTCTTGCCTTTCTGGTTCCTTGTTAGGCTCATGAACTGA
Source organism: Pandion haliaetus (assembly GCA_013401275.1). Classification (NCBI taxonomy): domain Eukaryota; kingdom Metazoa; phylum Chordata; class Aves; order Accipitriformes; family Pandionidae; genus Pandion; species Pandion haliaetus. The sequence goes on from VYZV01012929.1 coordinate 61,614, forward strand.
CTGTTATTACAAGTTCAAGAACGCACATCCAGCCACCACACTGGAAGATTCTTGAACTTGTAGCAACAGTCAGCATGTTAATTATTTCTCATTGTCCAGGCTCACTTCTTCCTTTACAGATGCCTCTTTCAGCATATCTCAAGTTGTGCCTGCTTTGGTGCTCCTAATTTAGCTACAACTGACCTCTCATTATACACTAACACCACCTAATTTTTACATCTGCTACAACAACTTTCTCCTCTGACTTCTCAGAGACTGTAGCAACAGCCAGGACGTTTATTCAGCTTTGTACCTTATTTCATATCACAGTCCCACTGCCCTTTAATCCTTTGAATGAGTGATCTGCATTAAACCAGTTTGGGATAGTTTCATTAAACATACTGTGCAGAATAAAATGGTGTCACAAGAAAGCTGTTAACATGCAATGACAAAATATGAGAATCATAAGTGAGAAGTACCAGTATAGTCCTCTTCATACTGTCCTACCAATGTAATAAACAAGTTCATAAATAATAAATAATGGCAACAATGAGTAATACAAAAAGCTGTCTTCTTTTTTGGTGGAACTTTCTCCATTCTAGAAGTGTATTATATTTGGAAACTATCCATTTCATTTCTGCATGACAGTTCAGGCTTGTAGCTAATTATTGCCATCAAACATGCATAAGACAGCAGAGAAAAAAAAAACACCTGTCAAGCCATAAAGATGAGTTGATCAGTTAAATATATATAGAAAGGGCAGAAACTGGAGCAGTCCAAAACTGCTGTACCACCCATCTATATTGCAACATGAGTATCTCAGAATGTGGACATCTTTTACATGTATTATTTTTCCTCAAAGTATGCGAAATTACAATTTATAAATCATATGTTCACGTGCCATTCACGCTGTCATACTAGTGCTTCAGTTCTGTCATACCGATTTCAGTTTCTAGTTCTGTAGCACCAGTGGTTCACTTTGTTCAGTACTCCTGTATACCTACCACAGCTGAGTAAGTGTTACCTATCTGGCTTGTACAACAGTATGGCAATTCAGGGCCACAGAAGGCAACATTCTTTGCTACAGAGATCAGGAGCCAGATCCTCCCCACACACTCTGTGAATTCAAAGAATAAATGTTTTTCTGAATCTCGGAGTTGCAACGTTCTCTCCTGCCAGAGCTAGACATACTTTAAGAAAAGCCTGAGATTTCACAATAGTCTCAAGAGAAGTACTAAATATTTCCTGACTCACCACAGGAATGAAAGATTTGGCAAAGTGTCTTCAGTTCATAGAGTACTGTAAATCAGAATCCTGAGCTTCTGGGCATTTTGGGCTGCATTTTAAACTAACATACCTTAGCATATGATTTATACTGCCTCTGTGCAATGAAAGTAGTTCTGGGCAGCTTGATCAGGCCTCCATCGTCCTTGCTCCCCTCTCTTTCTCTGCTTCCTACCCCCACCAAATAAACACACACCCCAAAAAAACCTCCCACATGCCCAAAACAAACACACAAAACTCAAAACACGCAGACTAGCTGTAATTAGTAAAGCAAGGCCTTTCTGATGTAACTGTAATTGTGGCGCATTTTTGTAGAACTTCTGAATATGGCAGCTGTTTCTTTGGGCTGAGATTCTTCAAGCTCTACATTTTAATGGGCTTATTCTAAAATATTTTGGGTTTACTTGGTGCAGTCAAAATAATAAAAGCTCCTCCTGTGAAGAACTTACCTCTCTCCTCAAATCCTCCAACAACCATGTCAAAACAGTGTTGCCTGTCTTTGAGACACTGAAAGGGGCTTTCAAGTAGAGAACTGACAGAATCTTACGTATTCTGTTCTAGAAGAGCCCCTGTTTTCTGATTCAATTACTGACAAAAAGAATCAATTCGTAGGAATTCTAAAAATATACTACATTTGGATAAACTTTCTACAAAGTTAACATTAAAACATTAAATGAGTAGATCCCAATCAAACTTCCAGAACAGGGACTCCACAGCTCCTAGTCAATAAAGGTACTGGAGAGTATTAATCAGCCAAGATGTTTCAAAGAGCAGTAGGACTATCTTTCCCCATTGAAACTGTTAACAGAAGCTAGCGTAACTGAAATATTCCAGTTGGAACTCTTGGATGAAACAGTTAATTTTTGCTCTTAAAAAAAATAAAGCCTGATGAGACTTTATTGTTTTGTCCTCTGACTGTCATTTAGTACAGTAAATACTCTGATGTACTCCTAAACTTTACTCTGAGGAAATTTGAGGGTAAAGCTGCCTCAAGCACATGCCAGACCTATCACAACAGACCCTTCCTTTTGTCTTCTCATTTGACTCCTGTAGTGCTGTTACTGGCATATACTAAAGATGGAAAAATCAGCAGATAATTACCAAACTCTAAGACTGTTCCTTAATATTTCTTGTCAGATGCTCCTGTCAAGTAAGATTTTGCTATTTCAGTTTTATCAGACTTAG
>VYZV01012929.1:64178-92331 GCA_013401275.1 Pandion haliaetus
GGCTTTTCCATGTGTGACTTTTCCCATCAGCAGTACTCAGAATTGACATTTGACTTCAAAGCAGTTTAAAGACCATTAGGAACATACTGTGACACTGCTAAGTCTAAACTCCAGAAGATATTTGTACGTGCCTATTGCACCATATCAGCTCTCTTTATTCAAGTCTCTCAAGTCATTATGTATACCAGGACCAGCATAGACAGATATCTCAAATAAAGGACAAGGGAAGTATAGTCAACGGGACAAAGCACTCAAGAAGAGGCAACAGATGACATTATTTATAAACAAGCTGGCATTGTTAGCTGTACAGCAGGGGTGATCAGAAACAATGCTCACTCCATTTTTTATACTGACAGACAACTCAACAATATTGTTTTACTCAATAAAAGAAAAAAGTTGAAAATCTCTATGGGTCTCAGATAGGTATTAATAACTAATGGGTAAACATCATAGAAAAAAATTCTGGTGCAAAGCCTTTATTTGCCAGGAAAGAAAATGACTGAGCAGATGGTTTGTTCAGAAACTGCAGCCTTTGGGAAGAAGCTTGTTTGTAAAATTGAATATATTTTGCAACCAACAAAGATGTAGAAATTTTCATCCTTAGGAAGTTTTCCCTGATAACAAGAGGGCAGGAAAGTCAGTACAGTATTCCAGTTCAAAAAGAGTATTTCTAATCATACTGTTTTTTTACTTAGCAGGTCTGTGGCAGTCAAATGCAACAGAAGAATATAATTAAGCATCTTGACAGCTTTATGGAAGCCTTCCTCTCAGACAAAGACCCACATCATTGTATTTCTACTGCAGTGATGATGAATATGATTAGCAGATTGTGACTGAGGGTTTTTTTTGTGGAGGGGAGAGTTGTTTCCTTTACACACTCCCCCTCCCCTTGTCTGCACTCATGCAATAATTTCCCAATCTGCCAACCTGTATTTTGTGGTACAGTCCAGTCTTTTAGTCCTTTCCAACTCAGAGACTAAAAAGCCAGCTTAACAAATTAGCTTGTAGAAATATTAAGGAGTTTTGTAGACAGCTTCAGTATTATTTTCTTCATTAAATCTTGAACACATGCCAGGGGACAGACAAAATATATACATACAAATATACATACACATATATGCAGATCATCCCTGGACCCCTATATTCTCAAGGAGGAAAGTGGCTTATTAGGACCATAGCCAAGTACCATTGTTTAATTGTTCTGAGTAATGATGGCAAAGTCCTACACACAACCTTCATAGCATGGAAAATAAAGCAAAATATCAACAAAGACACTATCAGGCACAGATGTGCAGAGAAGCCAGTGTTCTTCCATGACTCCCACAATGAGATACAGCCTGGCTTTGTGAGGGACCTGACTTCTCATGTACCCAATACTAACATTACAGAGTTTTTTTAATATATTCAACCTTTTGCCAACTGATCAAACTTTCTTATGCTTTGAGTTTATCAGAGGCATATGACTGTAACTACCAAGACGCCATGCCCAAAGAAATCAAGCTGTAGTGAAACACTGGTTGTATTAGCTTGGCCTCAGACCCATTAGCTTAGACTTGGTGCCATAATAATTACTGTCATAGAAATTCCAGTGAGTTCAGATCATGGAGAAAGAACTTAATTGTAAGATACTATGCAGAGGTACCCACAGTGTAAACAAAAGCAGTGACATTAACTTTTAGCTTACAAACTTATCTTGGCAACTGTCTTAAAGCCTGAAATATTTTGCCTGTATGCCTAGTGTTCCATCCGTGAAAGGAGCTGAACTTTTCACTAGCAATAGCTGCACCAGGAACCTGTGCCCAGCCACCATTTCATTGTGCCCCAGACTTGAACAACATTTTTCCTGTGGGGTCATCACATGATTCTTACACTAGAAAACAGGAAAGAGAGTGACTAGAAAGACCATTCAAAGGATTCCTAGACAAAAATGGAAAGTGTTCCTCTTTGCTGAGGATGAATGCTGTAGCTTTTCAGTGTTTGTAACTTTAGCTATCCCACTTCAACCATGGTTGAAATAGTGCCTTAGAACAAGGTTGCTTCTATTCTTTTTTGAAATATGCAGTGGTGTAGAACTCCTGTGTGTTCCCAGAAATAGAGCTCAGACTGGAGGAGGAATTACAAATCCTAATAAAATACTTGAAACATTGGGGGGGTTTCCCCCCTCCTAGTTTTTTAAGAAAAAGCAGTCCTTCCAGAAGGCTTTTTTCTGAACTATAAAAGCAACAGAAAAGATGTATAACTGTAGAGAGCTATAAATGGCTCATGTGCTTTCCCCCAGCTTTAAACAGAGGGGAGAACATACCCCTCTGTCATATTTTGGGGCTGCAGAAGCTTTGATGCCAGGGGAGCTCCGCCAGCTCACACCGTCGGACACTGTGGCCAGGGTCCTAGTGCTCATTGCAGACCCATGCCCACTAATAATTGGCAATGCCACGTAGTAAGCGCTTTCACCTTCCTTTCTAAAATGCTGTACTTACGATGCATTAAAATATGAACTGAAGTTTGTGCCAAGCTCGCATCAGATCTTTGTCTTGGAAGGCAGTGGCCCACAATAGGTGGTAGCTATCCAAAACAGCCAACCATTTGATCGGCCCCATACTCCAAGAAAGGGATATAGAGGAGGAGAGAAATCACTACAAGCACAAAAAGGGAAGCGTGGAGTCAAAATTATGTCCAGGTTATAGAGGGGAAAGAGAGAAAATGGGAACAGGCTGGCCACTGGGAGCCTTTTGCTCTCTTCCTTTGTGTGGCGCAGTTTTGCACTTTGGATGATAAACTTGCACAAGTATTTTTTGAGACTGGATTCTGCAGCTGGTGGTGTGGGTACAGGGTGGGACTTTGACCGCATCTTGTGGCTCTTATAAGCTTACTGGCAAATATAAAGGTGCCCAAAAATACTGGGGGCTAGATTTTCAGATTGGGGTGTTCTTTTACATGCCTCCTTTTCTCTGAACAGAGGCAGGATGGCTTGCTATATTGGAGCCTGAGGAAAGCTTTTTTTTAAAAAAAAAAAAAAGGAAGGGGAGAAGTGGCAGAAGCAGGCTTATAAGAAAGAAGAGACATGATTTGTAATGTTCATGAAGCCAAAAGCTAGGAAATTAGACAAAAGAGAACTATCAAGAGGTATATTCTTGTGATTACTGAAACTGAGACTGCAAAGTTCTTTAAGTGAATTATGATTTACTAGATAACAGATACAGAAAGATTTCCCCCCCACACCTGTAAAACTGCATTGGTTTTTATCAAGTAGCTCCTGTTGAGCCCATCTAGTTGATGAACATTCTTATCAACTAGCAAATATAAATGACTTATGGGGATAATATTTCAATATATAATGACATTGCTATATCTCGGATTCTTTTAAGATCTGGGTTATTAAATATTAAATATCAAAGCTGTAAATTATTGTAGCAGCTTTATACAACTAAATTAAATTCAAACAAAACCTAATTTCCTTAATCATTGACTGTAATCCTCCAGGAACATATGCTATTAACTCAGCTACAAATGGCACAGAAATTGTATGACTTCAGTTAAGTTATTTTATATCAAATTCTAATCCAGGGCAGAGTCCTCAGTAAATCTCCTGCAGGGATTTTAATGCTTCTGCAATCATATTGGCTCTTTACTGGAGAGCTAATCTTTTTAGAGTCTGTTTTTTCACTCCTTTATCCATTTTCTTCACACCCTTACTGAGCTATAGCTAGTACCTTCTATCACATACCATGTTTTGAAAGATTTGGCTTTCCCCTCTTGCATTTGATCGGCAAGAGTCAGGCTTTCACTTATGCCAGAATTAGATAGATTTTTTGTTTGTTTGTTTCACATGTGAAACGGAATCATTCCAATTCGTTTCAACATGTATGCTAATTGCTACTCGTTGTGATCTCTCTATAAGGCTGTCATAATTATTCACAGTTTGCAGTCAAGCATTCAGAAAACAGAACAATTTTCTCCTCTTCAAGAACCCTATTGGAAGTAAAATTAAGCAGATTTAATTTAAGCAAGAAACTTCCTCAGAGACTCAAGACAATGATCAGATAATAAAGAAATAAACCTTAGAGCCCTAGGAGGTAAGACTTGGAGAAACCTCCAGAGATCTTCTAGTCAGCCCTCTGCCCCAGTCTGATCAACTAAACTGCTGTCATTCCTGACAGATGTTCCCCTAATCTGTGCTTAAAAGCCTGCAACAATGGAGATTCAACATTTCTCTGTGCAATCTATTTCAGTACTTCACTGTCCTTCCTAGCAAGATATGTCTCCAGACATCTAATTCCAATCTTTCTTGCTGTTAAAGCCTTTTACTTCCTCCCTATGCTTTGGGACTGGGAAATGGGCGATTGCTGGCCTCCCTGCAACAGCTTCCTGAACACTTGGCCACTTCCATCTCTCCTCAGTTTTCTTTTCTCTGGACTGAATCACAGCACCCCCTTTTTCTTTCCTCAGCAGTCTTGTTCTTTTCTGGACACTTTATCCTGTCAGTTCTCTCTTGGAAATGCATCACCTGAATTAGGGTAGTTTAGCTGAGGAAGGTGGAAGCAGTAACTCAAATCTGGCATGTTACAGGTATGTTTATACATCCCAGTGTGCCTCCTTCATAGCAGAATAACACTGCTGACTCACATTGAATTTATGACCCATTCTCATCCCCAGTCTCTTTCAGCTACTTGCTTAATATCCTACAATTATTTCTTCATGAATATTGTAAATCAAATCTTCAGTCTCTTGAACTGAAGATGGCAGATAGCCACTACCCCCAAGTTTTCCTGCCAAAATATTCCAGTTTGTAAATAAGTAATAGAAGTAAATTCTGAGACAATCTGCTTTGTTCAGAGCTCCCCTTCAAAAAAAAAAAAAAAAAAACAAAACCAACAAAACCAACGAAATACAGAACGTGAAAAACCCNAACCCCCAGAACTTCTGTACTGGAATTCTTCCTCACAGGATTTCCAACCCCTGAACTCCTGTCCAAACCTTCCAGGTGCTTGAACAGGGGTCTTTTGATTTGATAAGCACTGCAACCTAATAAGGATGTCAGTTTTCCTATTTAAAAATGAACCACTTGTTTATGCAATTTATTCATTTCCTACTATAGAAACACTCTTGCACTTCTCCACTGGATTTTCCCTCATTGACCAAAAGTAGGGCAGTGCTTCAGCTAAGGCCTTCCCAAGTAGAGGAAAGCACTTTGCAGGTTTCAGTTCTGTATCTGTGTACTAACGTGACCATCTGTTTCACAATGGCATGGTACTGCTCACTTGCATTCAGCTTGTGATCCATCTCCAACCCTAGTTTCTTCTTGGGAACCGGTGGACTTTTAGACAGTTATGGGGTCTGTTTAGTGAAATCAGCATAGAGACTCAGCCTAAAAGCTGAAATCAGACAAATGCATGTGCAAAGATTCTGTGGCACAGCTTTTTGAAGTGCCAGATTTCCTGTTCCTGCAGAAGGTCACTGGTGCTGGGGGTACAGTAAGGTTTAACACTTCCCAAATGCATCAGACGTGCTGCAATTGGCTATTACATGGAAGAGACATGCTGTAAGTAGGTCTTGCCATGGTGTCTTGGATGAAAATCCCACACGCCATGACATGTTCACACCATTGTGTCCACGATTTGCCAGAGTACAGCAGCTCATCTGGAAGCATCTAACTCTCGAAGGTTCCCAGACAGAGAAAATTCCCAGCATCTACATGGACAAAGTTTCCAGACAGAAAGAAGAAGAGGGTGTATCATTAGCAGAGCGTTCCATACAGACACGAGTCTTGCTTTGAGCTTGGATCCAACCAACACTACCAACCTACCACATGCAGAAGTTACCCTGCTCTCACTCCAGGTCAATTTGTTTAGAGTCTATAAAGTCTCTACTCTATGAGTGTAACCATTTTGGGTCAGAGTAAAGGTCCATCTATTCCACTGTCTGCCTCCAACAGTGGACCTAACTCCATGCTCAGGGAAGAGTACAAGAATAAGGTAAACAAAAAGCTTCTGCCCCAAGTACTCCCTAGCCTGTGATCAATTAGCCTGATAACTGTAAGTTGCAAATTAGTAGAAACTATGAAAAGAACAGAATTAGTGGAACACTAGTACATATAACATCATAAGGAAAAAAAAAACCCTACACTATTTCTATAAGCTTTTGTGCAGGAGTCAGTGCTGTTCCATGCTACAGTGTGCATCCATACTCACGCTGGGACTCCAAAGAGTTCATCAGCTTCCGCACAGCCTTATCACTCTGAGTGCACAGAATTGCCATCTGACCATCCACTGACCCAACAATTCCCTGGCAGACTTCCTGTTCATGATGTGTTTGAACAGATAACAGACATTTTAGTTATTATGCTTTTTGCCAATTGTCCCTCACACTCCTTCAGCCAGCCATCATGGTCCACTCATCAGCTAGGCAGAGTCAATATTACATATTCTTCCTACATAAGTTTGGAACTTCCACTGATGTGAAGTCTGGATTGTTCATTGATGAAATTACCATGTTAAGAAGTTCAGCTCCAAGGTGTCTCTAATATGCAGAAATACTAGCTATAGGCAAAGCTCACTGCATCCTTCCTGAATACATGATATCATGGGAATGTCCCATTGATCATCATTGATCATCATCTTTCCGAGTTTATGACATCTGTGCTGTCAGGGTCTCCATGAACAATTAGACATACCAGTTCCCCCATGTCATTTCTTAGACATCAAGCACTGCCACAGAGGAGTATCTTGTTTAAACAGTCTCTCAATTCCGTCTGTTCCCTGTTTCCTCTTCAACTAGGTTTGACCTTAACACCAACGGAAGGGCTGTGAACCAACAGCACTCAAGGCACGATATGGCAGGGTGGCTGTTGGCAGGAGATTATCAGTAGTAGGCCCTTGACTTGAATTAATTTTCCTCTGAGTGTGAGGAACTTGATTTTGTTGCTTTAGAAAAGGATCCTGCACTGTCCATTTATTTACTCAGGCATTTCCTGAGTGAGTGATCTATACTGTGGAATGGCCTTTTGTTTTTCTTTTTTTTCTGGGCAGGGTTATTTTTAAGTAGTCTTCTCCCCCATCTCCCCCCACCCCCAAGAGTATCAGCTGGCCAGCACCAGCTTCAGCGCTTCATAGAGAAAGAGGCTTAGTTTTGCAGTGAGGAAAACCTGGATCTTAGCAATTGAGGAAAAATACCTTCTTAGAAAGGTCACAAGTCTTAGAAGAGTATCTCCTTGTGTTTAAAGTAGAACAGGATATTTAAAATTAAATCAGCTAGGAAGTTAGGGCCTTTGGAGTGCCACAGTATGTTACATGGACTTGATTCTCCATTTGTATTTTACAATGGTGTATCTCAATTTAAATGCTTTAGCAGTAAATTAACACAAAACTGGAGCAACACGGTGACAATTTTGATCAAGAAGTTTCTCTTTGGTTACCCAAGTGTAAATTGAAATAAAATTTATAATCAGTACGAGAAACATCAAAGCAATTTTTAAACATACTCTGTACTTTATAAACTGTTCCCACAGAAGATACTAAACATCAGTCTAGAGGTAACTGACCTAATAGTCAAACTTCTGTGTATTTATTGTATATGTCCCTATTGGCCTACTCAGTAACATTAGTGTTAGCCCAGATTTCAGCCTGATTTCTGGAGTTGCTCACTGAGGCTCCTTCTTAGACCTGAAGCAGGGTGTAGCTTATACAATATAGTAGTTTGACTAGATTTCAGTGCTGGTTAGCTTTTCTAACTTCTGTTGCACATAGGGATTCCACTATTGAACTAAGCACATAGTTTCTGCTTTCTGTATTGCAATGTCAAATGAACAACGTTAAAAGCTCCCCAGTATGAATTATATCTTTCAGAGAGAGGGGAAAGAGGGTTTTGCAGTCTCGGTAATGCAGCAGAGCTTTTAGCGAGGATGATTCAAATTAATAATGCTTCTTATATTTTGTCTCTGCTAGATATCTACGAGGCGAGAGCAGCAAGTGGGGCTAGCAGAGGGATGGTAACCGTGTGAAATAGAAGCCTCGCTGCCATTTAGTCCTTGAGCAGATGATAGAGAGGGGACAGAAAGAAACCCTTCACGCCCCTGTCTTGGCATGGTCAGAGCTGTACTGAGCACTACAAATCACTGTAGCCTGGAAGCGTGAGCTTTTTTTTTTTTTTCTTCCCTTTAAAAAGTTTTCAGGAAGTCTGGGGGAGGGGCAATGCTGTTTCTTTTTTGTTATAATGGGCCCCTTTGTGGAGATGGAAGAGGAGAAGAGATCTGTGTGCCTGTGGTGCGCACGCTTCCCAGTGATTCCCAGGGCAACTTCTCAGGGCTCCTAAGAAGCACTGGGCCCCTGCGGTGCGGGGAAAAGGGGAGGGGGCTGCTCCAGGATGGAGCTGATGGTGCTGCTCAATGCTCTGGTTACTCGCCTGCTCTTTGTGTTGCACTCTCTCATCGGGGTCTGGAGAGTGACTGCAGTGAAGAAAGAACCCAAGTACTGGCTGCTGGCACTGCTCAATCTTCTCCTGTGCCTGGAGACAGGGCTCACCCTCAAGTTTAAGCAAGGCAGAGGCTACAAATGGTGAGCATATCCCCTCGGCTCCGACGGAGCCCCTCTTGCTTCTTTGCATGCACTTAGCTGCAGATGTGAGGCTGCCTTCTGCGGCTGCTGCCCGAGAGCTTCGTTTCTGCCAAGCTTTCAAGGGATTTGCGTTTTCTCCCCTGCTGCACTTGGGGGGGTGTGGGGTGGAAGACCGGTAAAGCCCTGGCTAGCCCACTGCCAAATCCAGAGGGCTTTCAGGAGGAGCAATTTTGCAGCAGGCTACTTGGGAGCCACTCTCTCTACAATTCCGTGTGTATATCCATACTAACAGCCGAAAGATGGGGGAAGTGTCGCTGCAGGCGAGAGGTACATGCTCGAGAGCTGCCGATCCAGGGGGCTGGGGAAGCAGGGGGCACGCACCCCCGCCCAGTGTCGCTGGGCACCTCCTAAGCACCACCGTGTCAGGGACTACACGTGTGAGGTGCAGAAGAGGGCCAGGGGGCCCACACAGGCTGTTCCGTGCAGATGCCCTGCACCTCTTACCCCAGCCTGCCGTGCCCTGGGGTTTGCACCTCCTTCCCTGGGACTGCCTTCCTTGTCCCTGCTGCTTGCAGCAGTACTAACGCCACGCTAGTGCCTGAACCGAAACTCAGTGACAGATAAAAGGTGAGCAGCAACCACTCTTACAATACAGCAAGAGTAGCTTAAATATTTGGATTTGAGAGGCTGTTCCAAAGGGGAACTTTCACACATGAAAGGCTGCCTGAGAAATGAGCAAGAGTTAGCCATAGCAGAGTTTGCCCAAGCACATGGGTTTTTACACGCATTTTTACACGCATTTGGCACTCAGTCAGCCAAAACAGATTATCTGTAAAAAAGGAAGTGGTCATATAACTAATTGTCAGGATTTCACTAGGACCTTTTATTTTTAAGAACTCAAACTGCAAGCATGCCCTGAGACAAATCCAGGACAAAAAAAGCCCTAGAGTATTTCAGTGATCTTAAATTCCTGCCCACTGCAATCTGTGAAACTCATTATAACACAAGCAGTGTTGTGTGACAATTCACACAAGTGTTCCGTGCTCTAAATTTGAATGTAATAAAAGCAGTGATAAAGTCTGGGACACAGGAAAATTTAACCACAGCAGAGCTCCAAATGCACAGTTATGAGACAGAGGCAGAGTAAGCAGACTCGATTCACTGGGGAAAGGAGACAGCAGCAGACTCTTCATGAAGGAAGACTTGCTATGGCAGCTTTTGGAAAATCTGAAGAAAAATAGAAACAGAAAAGGCAGATCCATTTTAGATGAATACATGTGCTAGGATACTGGGCTAAATTTAGCTAGAAGGAAATTTTGAAAATGGATGTGGTCCAACACTTTAAGCAGCACAGCAAAGTACGTTTATAGGTAAGAACTGTAGACAAATGGCCAGCATCTATTTGCATCAGGATAACTTTCTGCTCCAGTGGAAAACACTCACATTCAGAACAGGCAATATCATCTGCATTTATAGAAACACCTCCATAGACAATCACTGATCCAAGCAACGGACAGACTGTGCCACAGGACTCTCCTGCCTCCAAGAGCCTCATATTCTCTCCATTCATTATTGGCAGAAGACCGTTACTTATTACACCAGCACAGAGTATGAAATGGTGCATGTGGAGAAAAAGTATTATTGTGGACCTGGCCACGTAATATTTCCTCTAGATTTCTCCTTCTGAAAGAAAGGCAGGGTTAAAACCCCTGAAGTCTCCTGGCCTGATCTAGTATCATTAGCTCAGTATTGCTAACCTGCCAGCTGGACAGATTTTTCATGTGCTCAAGTCCTACAGGAAATACTGTAAAATGTTAGTTCTCCCATTCAAATGAGGTGTGTTCTCTCCCAAAATAACCAGGCTAAAACCCCACAGAATCGCTAACTTTAAGAAAAAAAAAACAAAACCAAAACAACCCACTGCCAAAATAACACCCCCACAAAAAAAAAACAAAAACCCAACAAAACCAAACCAAAACCACCAAACAGAAAAAAACAAACAACAACAACAAAAATAACCCCCACCCAAAAAACCAAACCAGGACTATCTTATTTAGAGGGGATAGTTTGAAACATTTCATAGCAGCTTAGCAACACAGTCATTTTCCTGAGCAGCAGCGTTTTTTCTTTTCCTCAATACTTAATCTCCACTGGAAAAGCCACGATTACAAAATAAAGGTACATTCAGGGTAGGAATAAACAATAAATGCAACAACCAAAATGCTGCTGCAGTTACACACTCATAAGCAATTTAAACTCACTGCAGAATGTGCCAATGATGATAGAAGGAATCAAGCAAGCATCCTGAGTTTGACTCCACTGCCCTGTCCTGGGCCAGTACATACATGTGATGAAAAGGCTGCTGTGCATCTCAGCAGCATTGCAGTGATGCTCACTCCATACTACAGCAGAGCTAGGTGGAACACTAGTGGCAGCAGACCTCATTCCTACTCCAAAAGGATAGGAATTGCCAAAAAACCCCACCCCAAACAAAATTGTCATATGTTTAATAAATAAACATCAGCAAACCTCAAAAGAATCAGTGCTTGCAGAAGGAGTAAGGAAACCTCTCTAGTACTTCTGAAGAAACTCAGCTCAAGAAGCTGAGGATAGTAAAGCTTTACCATCATAAGTTATATAGAAGACTGACAGGGAGAGAAGAACTAGACAGAAATCCTAAATAATTATACAATTGCCAGCACAAATGGGGAAACAAGGCCAAGACCCATTTTCATAAACCATTTTAACCTGCACCAAAAAACCTCCTACTGAAGAAATGCTTGTTTTAGGCAAACTGATGCTATTTCTACCTTTCCTGTGTCAATGCACAGGATTCTGATCAACAGCCTTTATCCCAGCATCATTCAGTGAAATGACTTGATGTATTAATTCACCCTTCATGAAATCAGAAAGAACATGTTAGCTAGAGGCTTTTTTTTTTTAGTGCAGAGAATGCTGTGATGGAAATAAAACAGCAAAGTGGCTTTGGTTAGCTCTTAAAAAGAGATTTTAAATAAAGTTCCAGATATGATCTTAGTTGGATAGACAAATAAACCTATGATTCATAATACTGATGGCAGGAGGACCTCAGCAAGAATAGCAACTCTTATTTGCAGTTACCCTATTTCTTAAAATCCCATATGGTAGGAGGCACAAGATACTTTTCCATGCAGATAATGATAGGATATATGGTATTTACAATGTGATATAATACCAAGCTATCTTTTCTTTTCCTTCACAGGTTTTCACCAGCAATATTTTTATATCTGATTTGCACAGTACCATCACTATGGCTACTAGAAATTCATCATGGAACTCAGGTATTTATTATGAGGCAAGATGGACTAGTTTGAAATTGATGCATCATTTGACAGGTTGGATTTGGGCATACAGTCAGAAGTCTGCCAGGTCTTGTTCCAATTTTCTATTTTATACTGGTGGGACTTCCAATCTAGCTACAGCTATGCTATGACTACTGTGCATTTCCTAAATATCAAATAATAAACCTCATTCCTAGCTAAAAATGAGACCATTTATCTGTATTTGTCTGGGGAACTGAGGACTAGAAGTTTGAAAAACTGCCTTTCACCCCCAGTTTACCAGCTTGAATCTTGCTCAGGATGGTGAAAGACTTTCATTGCTTTGGAGGCCTTTGTAAAAAAAAAAAAAATAGTATGAGCTTCACAGCACTTACAGGGAGATATCACAACTCCAAACAAGCCAAAATTGAGACAGGTATCAGTGAAAGGGGTCTTAAACTCAAATTACCTCATGTTTGCAGCAACCTAGGAGAACACTCACGGATTGCTACCACAGATAGCTGACATTGTAGTCTGTCAGTGTTCATATCCTTTCTTTGTTCGTGCTGTAGAGTAATCTGGGAGGCAGGCATCTGGATTCCAGTTCAGGACTAAAACACATGGTAAAATTTTTAAATGCAATTGTTCTTTTGGCAGATGGGGTCAGTTAGGGCCAGGACAGAGCCACTTAGCCCAGCAGCTCACACTGAGTAAACTACCTCCTCTTGCAGGCTGCTTTCAAGTCCCCATACCACTTCCACATAGTGAAAGGGGGATCTTGCCTGTCCCAGCATTTGCACATATGCAGTACCTTACAACCACAGCAGAAAAGGGCCTGATAGAAACAATAGCAAAAAGTAACGGAAGAAAACACATAAATTAGACTAAGACAACATAGTGCCTCATTTTCTCCTTTGAAACATTGTTAGAGCCCACAGAAGCATAATCAAATATTCAAAATTGTGTTTACACTGAAAATGCCTGAGGCTTTTTCTAAATACAGCAGCAGGAATTTATTGTCGTCTTGTTTTGCCAAATCTCCTTAAAGAGTCACAGACAGGTAATGTGGATATTGAGAACATTTGTCATAGTTAAATCTGGTCCAAGAAACAGGCTAATTCTGTAGTCAAAGGCAGCAGTTTATTTCCCAAAATGATGTTAGAACATGGCATACTTTGTTCTTATTGATATACTGCTACTGTGAATTAAAGAGGGAGTATATCAAGTTAACAGCTTAGTTTATACCTGGAGAGATAGGATAGAGAGTTCTGGAAACACACAATCTAATAGATTCAAAAACAATACTTCCAGAAGGGGAGCAGCCCTCCTAACCATTAATCTGTAACACAGCACCTGGGCTAGTACTACTCCTCATACTAAAGTATTGCTGGGATTTTCCTTATTAAAATACTAACATAATGGGTAATTATGCAGTTGCTAGATCCACGTACTTAATGTATACACCATGAAAACAGTCTGTGGTGTTTAAGGCATTTGATCTCATGTTGAGTCTTCAACAGGAAACATCAACTGCTTGTGTCAGTGCTATTATTTAAGGCGTTTGCTAATATGCAGTCTCTCTTCCTGAAGACACAGGCAATTCTGCCTCTGAGTACTGCAGAACTGGACATAAGTAATACCATTCATATATCAACAGTGAAATACTGACTGCATAGAAACTACTGCTTTGCAGTAATGTATTTGAGGATGAAATACATGTTTGGGAGAGACTATAAAGTAAATTGAACTTTATTGAGTGAAAAAAAATCCTGTCTGCAAAACAGAGTGGCAAGAAAATTAAAACCATTTAATCCAGTAAAAAACCCAAACATCCTTTCTTAATATTGTATAAGATCTCAGATAAACAAATACCTTTGTTAACTTTCCAAATGCCTGGTGCATCACTGCCTCAGAAAGTGATAACTGACCACCTTTTGCAGGGTTTACTGACTACCAGTCCTGTAGTTGATGTAGGCTTCCCAGTCAGTAATAAGATAGATACTGAGTAAACATTGTAAGGGAATGGTGAATATTACTGCCCATTCCCTCAGCCTCATTCTGAAGTGGGATTCCCTTACCATATAAAATTCTACTATATCACTCTCCTAAAAGTGATCTTACATCTTTGACCATTTCTTCCCTCCCATACCCATTATCTTCCTCAATTTGGAAAACAGCCTAAGCAATCTTTTCTCCCCATTTTACGTTTCAGCTTTCCTGTATGAGCAAAATGAAGCAGTGACAGTTGCTTTGAATTTCTGACATCACACATGTTGCCATAGTGACAGCCACACTGTTTCCAGCAAATCACAGAGAGCAAGCAGGGTACCTGTTGCTTGGCAGAGGGCCCACCCCAGGGGGGGCTAGCCTCCATGCACGTTAACAGGGCTGAGGGTACTCTGCCCTCGTATTCCAGTGTCAATTTTACCATCTCAATGCTGGACCCATTGTGAAAAGTTCTAGCTAACCTCGGTTTTATTTGGGAGTAATGGATTGTGAATAACAAGCAAGCAGAAATTTGCTGAATTAGTTCAGGGTTTCAGGAGTTCTCCACACACAGACAGCAAGCTCTCTGCAGGCCACACACTAGGACAACACCATGTCATGCAACAGAGTTTCCGTTTTGATTAGATGTTTTATGAATCAGAGAAATGTAAGCTTCATCTCAGAAGAACTGAAGTAAACCAAGCTAGAATTCATGCAAAACGTGTACAATTTCTTCCTGTTTTATTTTAGCACAGTAAAAAAAAAAACCAACCAAAAAAAAGGCATTTTTGTTTAGCAGTCTCAATACCTAGGAGCAGCTGGGCTTTAGCAGTGAAGAGGTAAACGACGTTTTAGCAACTGCCTGTGAAACTTAGTATTGACTTTTTCCTTGTCACATTCCCATTAAGTCACTGCACATACATAATTGGCTAGGCAAATACACCTGGCACCAACAGCCCTATTTACATGCACATACATGATAAAAATAAAGGCTCTTCTCCAAACTTTCAAGTGAAACACCACCACAATCACCACTTAATAAATATTCAGAGAGAATCAAACCAAAACAAGATACGAACATAATTAAATTAAAAATCAGGAGGCTACTTAAATGACTGGCTTTGCAGATGCGGTTTTCCATTTCCTGCCTGCATGGAGTTGAGAAGAGACATGGACCCAGCCTTGAGGAGTGCCATTCAGTCAGAGTTCGTGGAACGTGAAATAGCAACCCCCCATTCAGCTGGGAGTAGTTTCAAAAATTACACATGAGAAACCTACAAGAGACACTGATAAAGTGAATTCATTTTCTTATTTTCTGCACCTTTGTGCCACTAAGAAAAAGGGCGGGGGGGGAAGGAGGGGGAAGAGCCCCCTTGCAAGCCACGTGGAAGCTTTCCTCCACCTCCCTCCAGCAGACCAGCTGCTCTGGTTCTGTGAGAGCACCTGCTCTCTGTTGTTGGCATAGGGAGAGCCACAGGATCTGCTGAGCAGCACCCCTACACCTTGCTACCCACACAGTATAACTGCTACAGGCTCCTATTTCACTCCTGTCCTTCAGCCAACCAATTTATTTGCTGGGAGTTCTCACAGTGGTTGGGAAGGGATTTTCACCATCCTTGTACATACCGCAAATGCAGCAGGCTGCCCTACAAGGGTCCTGCGTCAAATTTGGCAAGTTCATCCCTGAGAAACAGGGCTTTAAAAAAACAAACAAAAAAACCCCCCAAACTCTGATGTGAAGTTTAATGCAAGTTTATGGCTCCCTTCCTCTTAGCCCTGCCAGACTGGGCAAGGGGGCAGAGGAGCAAGCTCAAATGCAGACTTAATGACAAACCAAAGGCTGTCAAAGTGAATTAGCCTTCCTCCTCCAGCACAAGTTAGTAATTCTTTTGCCCTACCCAGGCTACTTGTTACAAGGTAGATACTCACTTCTTAGTATTCTGGGGTGGTTACGCCAGTTATGCAGTATTTCTAGGTCATTGTCTCCTCAGCCGACTGCATCACACTGCCTGTGGGGGCTACTCAGGAAGGTTGACTTTGACCTTGGGGGCTGGTCTCTATAGGATTCCAACTTTTTCTCCAGGCAACAGGTAAAAAGGCTTCTCCAGAGCACCAGTTAAATTTCATTTTGGAAACATCCTCTGAACAAGCTATTCTGTCTCACTCTGGGTTAGCCCCTCAACCAAAGGAGAGATTAGCCCCACAAGGCTGTAGCTGGACAGAGTACCATCCCCTCCATCTTACTGTTTCCATGTCCAGAACTTTAGACTTCCCTCTTCCAAATAGAAATATCAGCTTGCCCACACCTCCGTGTCAGTCTTTCAATGCTCTCGCACCCACCTTCTAAATAAAAGCAAGCATTCAGTTTAAGAGCCTTTACCACCAATTATAAAAGCAACAAACACTGACTTCTTTTTTTCCAGATTTTTCAGACCATGGGAAGTTGCTCCATTTATCTATGACAAGGTCAGGCAAGAGGCAGCATTTACCCAGATACTGAGCAACATTATCAGAGATCAAGTAAAGTATCAAAGTGGAATCTGAAATTTGCTAGAATGTGACATTTGCTGGAAAATGTTGCCTTTATATTGGCAGGCATTATGCTGAACACAGCTACTCAGTATGCACTAGAACACATTCTGATTGTTGCAGAAAATCACTCCCCCTGCAATAAAATGGTGGGGGGCCCAGTGGAGAAATGCAAATCATCTGGTGTTCTCTGGCACAAATAGGATAGGATAAAAGTCTTTAATAACAGCATGGTTTGATTTTCTAATTACCCCTTTTTTATTACAATGAAGAGAGATGTTAAGGGATTGTTATGAAGATAGATTTTAGAACCATACCCCAGTTGCTCCAGGGCCAGCTTTGGGCGTGAAGGTAGAAGGGCAATGCAGTGCTACAGACCTCGGACAGGACACAGTCCCACCACTGGTTTACTGAAGTTGAAGTAACAGTATATTTTAGTCAACATTCAATTTCCCAGAGCACTGGGTACTTGGAGGAAGTAAAAATACCCATTTTTTTCTACTCTGCAGGGGTAGGCAACAACACAGGCCCATTTTTCTTAATTGTACCTGAATCTCACCTCCCACACTATGAATTTCCTTGCAGAATAAGGCACAGGGAGTGGGGGGGGAACAGCAGAGAATACAACCAAAACATCCTACCCCAACTCTATTCATTTCAGCCTTGAGGGAAGTCATACAGAAGAATGAAACAATGGCATTTTTATAGAACTTTCTGGATAATAGAGATGAGCAGCAGATATTTTGAGAACAAGTTTGAATATAGAGACTGACCACAAACACAAAACAGCAGACTGACCATGTCCAATTTTTACCCTACTTTACTGTTTTAGCCAGAGATAGACTATGTAGGAAACCCAGCAGCCTGTTCAAGAGATCTTCAGGCAGATTGCATTCAAAGAGTGTGGTTTTAACAGCACAAAGATGTCACCCGCTCCATCAGCCTTTGATTTTTACATCCTGTTCTACAGTGCTATCCTACACTCTCAGGGACCTACCAACACATCGCTCCTGTCCTCATGAGAGGAATTCCTTCCTTCTAAGCAAGAGCAGAATTACATTCAGAGTGACAATGTACCTTTGTAAACATCAACTGACTTTCACAAATGAACACTGCAGTTCATCAAAACAGGACTCTTCCAGCACAGAGTGCATCTGCTCCCTGTGCGGGATGTTTATGCATGTCTGACGTTTTTGTTCACAACAGTACTGTGGTAATGAGCCTGGAGCAGTTCAGATGAATGTCAGCAACCAAGACTTCAATCAATCCAGAGACACCAGTCATGGAAGTGAGGGAACAGGTCACCACATCATTCAGACGGTAGGACACCTTTTCGTCTTCCTAGTAGAGATCTGATAATATTAGAGCAATTAGAGAGGACCGTTGTGCCTATTTGGGCAAGCTCCTCGCACAGTGAGTAAAACTAAAAAAAGAAAAAGAAAGGAAAAGAAAAGAACAGTTTCAGAAAAACACATTGTGAAAATGGCCTACAGCATGCTGCATATAACTATTGTTGGTAGGACAAGTCTCTGTGAAGAGGAGACTCTTCTACCATTCTTTTCCAAATCTCAGTAACTGAATTTAGAAAGCATCTGGGTGACGGTTCTACAAAGGATAATGCCCAGCAGAAAAATGAGAACAGGAGGAGTAGTACACAGAGAAAGACTTGCTATTCATTACCCAAAGTTTGTATTAATGTGCCTTTTTCAAATTATGCCTGCCACATAGAAATGATTTGCTCTAATACAATGTGAAGGAGAACAAAAGCAGGCTCAAGGATGAATACAGTCTTCTGAAGGTACCTATAAAGTCAGTCTCCTGAAGTTCCAGTGTGTTACTGTTGTTGTCTTTTAAACAGGCTAAAGTCTTTGTGAATCACCTTTCCACAATCTGTGAGACCGTATGGACACTAGCCCTCCACCAGACTTTTCTACTGCTGCTAGTAGTTGGGAGATGGCTTCTCCCCATTGGAGTTGAAATCACTCGGGATCAATTGTCTCAGCTGCTTCTCATGTTTGTGGGAACAGCAGCAGATATACTTGAATTTGCTAGTGAAACCTTGGACATCGAAGATGTTCGGTAAGGACTATTTGCTGACATAAATAATTTGCATAGTGCAAGATATTTGTGTTGCTTGAAGATTTGTTTGCGCAATCTGCAGCATTCAGACTGGTGGAACTGTGTTTCCTGCAAATAACAGAAGGCTATGTTCGAGGGCTCCATTTTCCTACTTTCACCTTTCTCTCTGTAAAAGACCTAACAGTCCTATGAGCTTTGTTAGGGATTACTCAACTGTTGCCAGCAGAGAAGCACGTCACATCCATCACAATAAAAGGGTACAAAGAGCCAAACAACTACCATAACTGCCATGGAGCATCAGTTCTTACAGCTACAGAAGCTGAAACACTGGATACACAGTAAGCCTCTTTCAGGTTAAATGAACTGTTTTAGACTGGCAAGGAAGCAACTAGAGTTTGCTTTAGTGATTCATTATCCAAGTTGCTTCTTTGATTATGTCATGTGTACTTTCTTCATGATAGAATGACAAAGTGTTCAAAGATAAGAAGAAAGGCAATGGCATAGTCTGGTGTGAATTTTCAACATTGTAATCTCTCCCAGAGAAAGTAAGCTCATCTCCCCCTCACAGCACTGAGATGAGCTGTGAACATCCATCATAAAGAAAAAGAATCACAGAAGAGGTTCATCCTCTCTTACGGACATACTATATTATTTTACTTTATTTAAATATCAAAGAACAGGTTTTACAGCAGGAAAAGAGGTCCTCCCCACTTGGCAGAGAAGCTTCAGGCTTGTGAGGAATGTGTAATCACTACAAGGGGAAAGATATCTCCTCTTTGAGCCACAGAGTCTATTTCCATATGCTTAGCATTATAATATTAGCATCAGATATTTAGCGTAATTACACAGCTGGAACATGTAGCCTGAACAGCAAAAATTCCATAGCAAAAGGTGCCTCTGTTTTCCTTAGTCTTACATCTCAAAAGCATGCATTAATCACTGTTCCGCTCAAACATCCTTTAAATGACATTCCAAATACTACAGGAAACATTTTTGTTATCACATAAGGAAACTGCAACTTCACTGTTATCACTTTTTTCCCCTCCCATAGGAAGAATTATGCTCTCATAAATGCAATTCTTGCTGTATGGACCTGGAGTATGTTACAGTTTCCACTTGATCTTGCAGGTTAGTACTTGCGCTCAGACAAGAAAAGAGAACAAATGCTTTAAGTTTTTGCTGGCATGTCTTGTGGCTGTGCATACACTACAGACTATGCCAAGTACTTCTGGTGGAGAGCAATTCATAAAACAATGATGGTTTTTGAAGAAAGCCCATTGTGGCTTCTTTTGAGGAAACACTTGTTTCTGGCTAACCTCTGATCTCCCTGATAAAACTCTCTACTTCCAGAAAAAACTGGAATTGCAATATTGTATTGGAACATCTGCTCCAGTTGCCTGTTGCCTGTTACTGCCTTAAACTTCACTATGTGAGCTCTGAAGTTAGATCTGGTCTTGCATTGTTATATTGTGTCTCGAATCTGAGTAGGTTACTAGACCCTATGGAGAGATAGGAGATTGTTAACCACAGGGAATAGCACAGCCGAGAGCACAGAAGATGTCATCACAGGAGATACTACCTAGTCACAGGGAACCTAAAGGACCATGTAACGTTGGGACTATATACCCTTATCTTAATCTAAAAGGCCCAACGTTCAGCCAGTTCAGGCTTGTATTTGTCCCTAGGCAAAAAGGGGCTTCTCTGTGTCCAAGAAGAATAACAAAAGCTGCCTCAATCATCATCTGTTCCAACCATTTTGGCCTCCAATCACTACAAGTTTGCAACTTAACTATACCAGTCCAAAGATACTCACTAGCATCTTATATAAAATTGATTACTAGGTTGACACACTGACTAAAATAATAAATGAATAAAATAATAATGAAAAAATTATTCCAGGCATTTTTCATTAGCCTTTTCTTCATGGGCAGCATTAGGCTTTGTTTTCAACACTGAAGTTATGAAAATATTTCAGCATTTCAGTTCAGCAGCTCACCTCCTGAAAAAACTGGTGCAACCACATCTCAGATTTATCACAGCTAAAATTCCTGTTACTGGTAAAATATATTCTGTTAAAGATGCACAACACTGAAGTTTAAAAAAACAAAACAAAACAAAACCCAACACCCACACCAACTACCCCCACACACACATCACCACCCCCCAAATAAATTCAAACAGTGCTTAAACAATCATAGCATTAATTTAAGTGAAGTAACCTCTTGTACTGTGCATTTTTTCTCTGGTTGTTGCTTTTCTGCTTATTTAATTACATTTACTAGTTAAAAATGAAATTACTGAATACACATTGCCCTGAAAATTACTATGGCTATGGTTTACTTTAGCTAGTTCTATACAGTTGCACAGACAGTACTTTTTATTCAAGCATCAGAATGTTTACTCACACATCAAACATCATGTGAAATAGAAATTTTTAGGCACTTATTACTGGACTACAGCAATGCAGTTAGGACTACTAAATAGCAACAGCACAAAAACATATTAAACAGTTAGCTGCTACTGAAGCTTTGCCTAATGGATTCATCAAATTTCTACGTTCTACAACTCATTTTCCACTCGAGTCTTTTTTTTTTTTTCCCCAGTGTTGACTCAAAACAATAGAACTCTTCTGGTAAGCTGAAACATCTGGCAGTTGCTACTGCATCACAAGTAGCTATGTTTTTTAAACTAATGAAATCCTCCTGCCTGAGGGACAGGTTAGTTAAGCTATACACATTTTCATAAGAAGCAGCCATATTTACCACAAACAAGCCGTTCTGATGATTCTTCTCTAGACAACCATGCCACAAAGAATACTCTAGCCCACCACAACTTGCACACAATGTCATACCCAGGAGGCTAAGAATGAGTAACTGTGGCTCAAGTCTTCTATGGCAAACAGAGATCACAGTTTCTTGCTATCCATAGTGCTTGATACTGCCCCACACTGACATGACTTATTCTTACTACGACACATGAAAAAGGCAATGGTTATCTAGTGAACCTTTAAAAAGCAAGGTCTTAGACAGCCTGGAACATATTGAAGTGCTACAGCTCAGGCTGTTCCCATTCAGCATGGTAGTGTTTTTCTTAAATGTACATATTAGCCTAGCATGTTGATTTAACAGGAAATTGTCTGGGGAAGTTGTTACAGAAAGATTAGGTGTTCTATTTCTGCTTCTTGTTTTAAAAGTGTATAAATACTGATGGTTTTGTGGGACAGAAAAGGGGAAGTGGTTTTTGGTCCTGTTCAGCAGCACGTAAGTGCCTGCTTAACATGAGCTTAGTGTGTTTTGCTGAAACAGATCCCAGAAATTGGATATGCTTTATGTTGACTTGTTCACAGTTGAATGCATTTATAATCCAGGGTACCCTGGATTATAACTGCCCTTTAGGCCAACCCTGGCTTAATTTTAGAAAGTTGTTTTAACATAACTGTGTTTTATTTCCAGTACAGCATATTGGCTGCAAACCAACTGCATCAACTAGGCGGATCCCCAGCCTGCTGCTGTGCAGGTACAGTGCAGAACTGTGGAACATCGGGGTCAGCCTTTTCATACAGGATGGTCCCTTCTTCATTGTGCGTTCAATCCTAATGGGCCACTTCAGAATATTCAATCAGATGCTGGTGTTTTTTACAGCTAAGAATATCTTAGTTGTGACTCTACAATTGTATCGTTTGGCAGTGATAACATTAGACTTTCGTGCAACCATCCTGCAGAAGAGCAGGAAAGAAGTTAGCTGTTGCCCATGCGAGCCCTATGAAGCTAGTACTCACACTACTGCTGACCAAGATACTGAAATGAAAGAGTTTGTCGCTTTTCCTCCAAAAGAGCCATCCCAAGCTCCATCAGAAGATCAGTGAGCACAGTTACTGACTTGAAAGAAGCTGCGTTTCCCACAGCTTCTTCAGAAGGGCTTAGCCTATTTCTAGGATCATACATACCTTGAGTGCCTAAGTCATCTCTTCCACCAAGAGATCAATAATTTCTTCTAAATTGTAGGGGAAATTTCAGAAGCAAATTCATAGAAATGGGACTTTTTTTTTTTATCCATTTGTATGGTGGGTTTTTACTAGTTCCCCATTATATTATCCACAGGGATTTTGTAGCCATAGCTTGTAGTAGCAAGAAAGGTTTGGCACACAAAGTTGGTTGTCGTCTTTGGTGGCACTGTGCTAACATACGTACTTGCGTGTATTCAAATAGAAGGACAAGCCTCTCCATTATGGGAAGTACAGAAGCATTAGCTCTACTTGAGTGGTCCAGCTATAAGTAGAGTGCTATTAACAATATGTTCACCATGTATGGGAACAACTTCAGCAGCAACAACTGTGCAGACATGCAAGTGAAGGGGAATGACAGATTTCTACTGTTACTGTGACATCTAAACATTGTTCATTCAAGAAATTTAAGAAAAGTCTTCTTTAAAATGTTACCTCATCCTTGGCTGGATTCAGTTAAAAAACTATGCAACACCATGAAACTGCATATACAAGACTGTCTCTTAGGAACTGCATGGTCTGAATAACCTAAACCTTAAAANGTCACAGGCATTTTCTACAGAGGTGCTTGCCTTTATTTCTACCAGTTAGAAGACAAAAAAAAAACCCCAAAACTCCACTCAAGTTTTTTCCTGGTTTCACTGTGCTTGCAGTTGAGACAAGTTTTAAAAATCATATAAAATGGAGACATTTTTAAAAGTGGCCGGACTCAGGCATACAATCTAACTAGAAAGAAAATGCCATTGCTCAAGTTTGACAAGACAATCTAGACAAAAGGATTCAGGCTTGTGCTTCACATTTCATAAAGCACCACAAGGTCTTATGAAATAACTTGAGAGATCATCTGGTCTGTTGAGTGTCAAGATCCATTTTTAAGAAATGGCTAATAATTATTAATTTACTACTTTCACATTTAAAGTGAACAACAGAGGGCCGGATTGATTTCTCCCAAGAACACACTTTAGATCAGTGTAAGACTGTTGACTTTGCTGGGCTTAGCTTATAGAAGCTGGAAGCAAGATAACTGATTTTTGAAAGTCTGCCTAGAAAATTGTATTCTCACAGAAAATGGCAGGTGTTTTTACAGATTTCTGCATCCACTCTAAAAAAGAGCAGAAAAGCATATAAAAAAATCTAGCAAATATAAAGTGACTTAATTAAGGTAATTTCCCTTATTAAAAATTACCAATTAAACCTTATTTTCTAAAGCCTCAGCTGTCTAAAGACAGAATCTGGATTCCGAAATGAATAGACCTATTTCTGCCACCACTGCAGCAGTCATATGCTTGTTTATCTGTAGCCTGATAAGCAATGACATGTTTATTCTTTGAAAGATGAACCTCATTTAAAAATTCCAACCCCCAAACATGTGAACCTGTGTTTATACTTGTGAGCTGTTACTGTTCTATGCAGGAACAGGCCCTTCCATTATGAAAGAAGAAAATGCACAGCATAAAGAAGGAAGGAAGTCTCATATACTTCATAGCTCTTTCTACCATTTATACTTTAGTAATAATGTGCAGCACTTCCTGCTCTTCTTATTTTGGGCCTTTTTCCAGCAGAAATTTAAAAAAAGCCAATCATCATTTGCCATGGTGTTGTGAGGTAGACATATAGACAGTAGAATGCAACTTCATTTGGGATTTTAATTCAAGTCTAGAGGTAAAAAAAGCTACAGTGCTGCTGCTGACCAGCTACACTGTCTAAAACCTTTTGTACTAGGTTGAATTTAGAATCAGTGGGTAGAACTGCAACACATCTTTTCCTTGATGCAAGCCAGGACTACTCACATTCATTTTGAGTTTACCACTTGCTGATATAGTAATTATCCTGTTAAAAGGATCCTTGCTAATTAATTTGGAGTGTACTGAGCTTGCTAGAACATCATTCTAAATTCATCAGCACAAAAATTGCAGGACATACTTTTTTAAACTTGCTTTCTATTTAAAGGCTTAGTTCAGCAACAAACTGCCTACCAGGCTCAGCCTGCAGCAAATGCAAGATCCCCTGGGGTCAGCAACACAGAGACTAGTTACAGCAGGAATATTTTCTAGAGAACTGTATTTCCCGGTCTTCAGGCTGTTCCATTCTAAACAGCAGTAAAGCTTCTAGTCAGATTTACAGTGACAAGAACTCGCTCCAATGCTAGGTTGTTACCACTAGATCCTACCCCCGTGCCCTCACAGACAAAATAGGATGGATCCTCCCTCGCTCTTACAATGGAATAGATTTGGACTTCCCTTTTCCTCCCCACCACCCATCAGGGGTGACAACAAACAGACTGCTTAAAAACAAAAGAAAACCCAAACAGAAAAACGAAGCACTTAAAGGGTGGGTAGTCTACCTCCCCACCTGTGTGCAGAGGGGAATCACATATGCCAGGTAGCCGCAGGAACGACATGAGGTTGGTTCACTCCATTGAGAAGCCTGGAAATGGCAATTAAGAAGTCTAGTAGCTTGTATGTTTGGTCACAGCAGCAAACCCCAGTTGCGAGCCCTCCTCACCTTCCTCTTGCAAATTTTTTGAGAGGGAGGACTACAGCACTCTTTTTCCAGCAGGCTGTTTGAGTCAGCTGAATCAGCAGAGGGGTCTGGGGAGCCATTGTATCATCCTGCAGCCTTCCAGAGCTTTGCACTAGGCAGGTGGTAGAATGCATTTTCTTGAAGATCTGCCAGCATCTGTGGCGTATCTAAAGAACAACTGATGTCATGCTTGCTATCCAGGAAAAGCTGCAGTAAACATTCAGACAGGGAAAATTCAAGCCTTCAAAATGGAAGGATTTCAGAACATTTATCTTCACCATTATTTACTTGAGTCAGGAGAATTACATTACTAAATCTGTTTTGCAAATAGATATCTAGCCATTTACCGTTATTTATTCTGGTTGTTCCTGCCTTGTCCTTTTAGATTATTCCATATTAGACCTCACTAAAATGTTTTACCACTTATCTTTTCCTGAGCTAAAATGTATTCTTCCTTTCCTTTGGACATTGGCTCAAATAGGATCATAGCCCTGAGCCTGGAAAAGAAAAAACAAACCCCAACAACCATAATTTTATTGCATTCCTGTTGGTATTTGTACTGTACTATGTTCTCTGGGACCATGTGGAAAAGGAAGAAAATGTGCAATTTTAAAAAATTCCAACTGTATTTTACAAATAAAAGGCAGTTACCTCAGGCATAGCTGCCAATTTATTATGTGAGAACTGACTGTTATATGTTCCCATTAATTACATCTTCCACATGCTGCTTTTCCTTTCCATCCTCCGTAAGTTAATTACTTAGGCCAGATTCTGACTGTAGCCATTGCTTTGAAAACCCATAGCAACTGTAGTAAATTCCATTCTACTCTGGATAGGTTCTTCTTTATCCAGAGCCTTTGCCTCCCAAGTATGCAAGTCACAGTATAATCCCAGAGAGGATGTGTTTAATATCTGCACACAGAATGCATTTTACAGATGCAAATAAATACATATATGCATTTAGACACACACACCTGGCAATGCCTAATACATACAGCTTTTATTTCTGTTACGGTGTGCGAGATTGCTGATGAAAACACTGCAGATGCCTGTAAAACACTTACAGAAGTACCCAAGCATTACAAATATCTTAAAGCTTAGGGCTCTAAATACTAAGCATACAATACTCTGAACAATACACTGATTTAATTTTTTTTTTTTGTAAGTTCCCTGGAATACATTCTTTTCATGCAGGTTTCCTCAGCTGAATGAAACCTACCCAATCATTATTTCCCCTCAAAAATAAAGTCTTCGAAAAGAGCACTAGCATCTAAAACTGCACAAGGCTGTTTCTCTGGTTCTGTGTCAATAGAAAATAGGCAAGCCTTGAAATCACCA
The DNA here is from genome assembly GCA_013401275.1 of Pandion haliaetus. NCBI lineage: Eukaryota > Metazoa > Chordata > Aves > Accipitriformes > Pandionidae > Pandion > Pandion haliaetus. The sequence continues at coordinate 90,485 of VYZV01012929.1, forward strand.
GGTTGGAGAGTCCTTGGTCCTCTGGTCTTTGCTTTCAATTCTCCATCTTTTTCCATGCTGTTCTATCTGGAAAGAAGCTTTTTCTTCCTTGCAAGAGGAAGGAAAACAGATTATTCTTAATCTGTAATAGTGAGGCAATAAAAAAGAGTCATTATGGCAGAAGTACCAGAGATGTTTGCCCAAGACTGGTCATTACACCAGCTAGGAAATACAGACCCCTAATGGAATAGATACTAATGACTGGAAAACCACACACGAGCTGTGTTCTGAAAGCCTCCTGTGGCCCTTCAGAGCCAACATGTTAAGAGTTCTCGTCAGCCAGCTCCACTCCAATGATCTCCAGCAAGCTGCTAATGCAGGAATTCCAGGGATCCTGGGTCTGTCTTGCAGGTAACACTAGAAAGCTCTATGTAAACTTTTCCTAATTTGTGCTCATTTGGGTCTTGTCTTTCCCTTTAGATTGGGTTAAAGGGGTGGGAGGGAAAGTGATGTTACAGTATAAAAAAAACCCCTTAATCTATCAACCTAAACGCTTACCTCATCCACTACATACTGCTGTTCTTTCCTCATCTACATTTCCAGCTGCTTTCTGGGCCCACCTTCCAGATCTCAATACACAGACAAAAGATGCAAAACTGAACTTCCCACTGCTGCCTGTGAAAGTCTTCACAACAGCACACAAGAATTCAGGCCAATCAAAGATTAAGAAGATCCAGGCTTATTTCTTCCTGTTAAAGACTGAAGGTATCTACAGCTGCCAAAGTGTCCTCCATTTGTTTGTCGCCTACTACAGAGAGAAGAATGTTCTCCTGAGTAGTCTTTCTGTGAAGGATTAACTTATTCAAATAGCAGCATCATTTCCTGTAGCCCTTTGGATTGATATCTCCTTCAAACAATCTTAACGTCGTACGAAGTTTGAAACAAGGCTGTCATACTGTATGTAAAAATAAGGGAGTTGAAGGGTGGTATAATGCAAAAGTGGTATCCTAACCCAGCATTTTTAATCTGGGGAGATGGAAAAGGCCTCCAAGCCAAGTAAAGCAAGCCTGCATGGGTATCATCTGTAACAGCAGCTTAGAAGATCTGAATAAAAAATTGCTCTAAAATGGTCAGTCTCCTATACATCTAACTAATAGTATCCTAAAATAATCATACAGAATGGATATAATCACAACTAACACCTAGGCCTCACAGAAGACTCCAGAATAGTGTTAGAATAGATTTACAGTGTAAAAAGCTGGTTGAGTGTTGCTGTTCTTTCATTTGATATTATTCTGAATAAACTGATGCTTCACATTTGAAGACTATGTTGGGCTTAATTTTATCTGGCATCCTGCCTAAGTCCTTCACAATTTCAGTCCCCTGATAGANGTGGTCTAATCCAAGGAATACTAATTCATTAGAAAAACCTCTTACATGCAGAAAAAGAAGAGAATGCATAAGTAAGAGCTGCCACAGGGGTAGCCTGAAGCCATATGCCAGCAAGTTACTCTGCTTGTATATTATGAGAATTTTTATCCATCTAATCAATAAGAAATGAGTAGTTACTATGGCAATTTCTACACTACAAGGTAGTTGTGCTGCAGTAGAGCATGTTCTANACAAACTTGGTAGAAGCCTTGTTGGAGCATCTTTCAGGATTGCCAGAGACAATAATATGCTCAGCAACTGCAGTACGTGAACCAAGACAGCTGTCAGACACTATAACTCACCGTAGGCCTAATCCTGCTTTCAGTAAGCATTCACAAAGCCACTGCTGAAGATNCGACAAATACACTTACCACTCTGTTATGTAAAGTTTTGCACCTTTTACAGTGTTACAGTGCAATGTGTAGGCTTGAGAAAGG